>SJXQ01002188.1:2692-35355 GCA_006408695.1 Aepyceros melampus
AGAATCTGTCCTCACCAAAAAGTTAAGAAAAGTAGTGTCCTAAGAAGTCATGAATCCACCTGAGTTACTTTGAAAAGTGCAAAAAGAAGAAAGGGAGAGAGAGAATGAAAAAAGAAGAGATTTCTTCAGCGAGAGCTGCAGTTTGAGTTTCTTCCCACTTACCCAGGAGAGAAGAGTGTTGATATTTTCTCACATCTCACTAGCTAAGTGAATGGACTTGCATGGCTCCATCTGAAGAACTAGGTATTCCCTTGCATCTAATGGGCATGAAAGACTGAAGCTTGACTCAAGTGTGAGCTAGTCAGAGCGACCTGTGGTAGGAGCTCTTCAATGGGTTAGTCTCAAGGGGCTGACCTACTCTCCTAAATTTCTGATGTGACAAAGTTTGTATGAATGTTTTTGGTGGAGGAGTTGCAAGTCCTTTGACAGAAAGCACTGGCCTTGTATCCAAATGGTCATGTGAGGTAAAGCCATCCGGAGGCGCAAAGGTAGAACAAGAAGGTAGAAGACCTTGATTCTCGGGGACTGTGGTCGGGGTTGAAGTGACCATCCACCACAGAGATGGATCTGACAGGTAAACAAGGCTAAAAGTGAGAGGTCTTCAGGGCTAAGAGAAAAACCACAAACTGGTCACCAAGGAGATAACCACCTTAGAGCCGTACATAACCAAGAGGGACAATTTATAACCTTTTCTATCGCCTCACTACACTTCAACAGGGTCAGGAACAAACTCAAAAGCTGGGACAAAAGATTGCTAGGGAGGAGGAAAACACAAAGCATAGAATGACAGAAACCAGCCATGCCAACCCCACTAAGTCTATCAACAAGAAGAAAGCCTGAGTTGGGAAAAGGGAAAACATCTGATGCTGAATCAAATTCAGTTTGTATTGACATCTTAGACTTGGTAACTCTGGTTCATTCACAGAGACTAGGCTTATTTCTTAAAAGAGATAGTAGGATACATAATACCCAAGTGTGAGCTAAAAAGTTATGGAACCTTCCCAAGTTCTGAGTCAGCAGCAGAGATAATTACTCTCACCGAATGTCTGAAGCAAGGCTAGGGAGACAATAATAAAGTTGTGTTTTCATTACCTGTCATGAGTCATGTTTTTCCACAAAGGCCTTAATCTCACAACTAATCTGGCTCAATCTCTTCCTACCTTTTCTCTCTCTCTGCCTCTCTTCTTCTTTCCTTCCTTCCCTCTCTCCCTATTGTATGTATGGCTATCTCTCTGTCCTCTTTTTCTTTCTCAAGAATCTTGAATTCATTATTTAAAGAAATTGGAAAAAAAATTTACATTATAACATACCAAAATAGATCACCAACATTCTCAACACAATCCAGTTTGCACCCTCTACTCATCAGTGTTATATTGCAGACAGCAGAATTCACACATAAAGCACTTAGTCCAAACAGAGCTTGGCACACAGTGAATGTGTAGAGAACAAAAGCTGCTGTCACTTGAAGCCCCACTTCTTGGGCATTGCTGAGAGACAAGTCATCTTGGGAATCACTCCCTTTTTTAAAATGCTGGTCTGCTTATTACTTACAAAGAAACATATTGTATCATGAATTCTCTTTCAATTCATACCTTTGTTTGCTGATACCAAGCCTCTTTCCAATCATTAGAAACAATAAATCACACTTGCACATTCCAAACTCTAAAGAGAGTTAAATATTTACAAAGTTCTGCATGGCAAATAAAGAACTATTCTTTGAGGCAGACTCTATAAGAATGATCCCTTTATAGATTTTTGGAGGACTCTTTCAGAAGTTTGGCCTGGACATCATAGCAATAATTCTTCTGAACTTTAATGTTATCACTGCTTTTAACTTCCCCAAATCCATGACCAAGCAATACAAGTGAAACCAATAAGAACTGCTAATTAAACTAGTATTCTTCTAGATGCTAAACTTTTGATAGTACCAACTGCAATCACCTGGAAGACATAGAAGAGTGAAGCAGAAAATTTTTTTCCACTTTCCTTCTGCTTTTCCCTGCTCCAAAATCAAATGGTAAAAAGTGTTCAACTTTTCAGGTATCAAAATCAAACATCCAAATAATAATGAACAATATTATAAAACCTTTGTGATCTATGGAGTACTTTCACTGTTCAGCATTCTTGCAATGTTCTCCTTCCCCCGTGAGTTAGGTTGTATTATTCCTAACATATATTAGGAAACTAAAGCACAAGGCCAACTACTTAGTAAGTGCTGTGTTCTTACACAATTATTAGATTTCTGAACCCAAACTCCTTGTTTTTTCAGTATCTCATGCTTTCTAAGCCTCTTCAAAGAAAGTATTATCTGCTCTTTATTGAAAGTCAGTCATCTATCTATAAGGACGCAGTTATACAACAGTTAGGACACATGAGGAAGACAGAGGAAACTCTGATTCTTCTTTTACAGTTACTAGTGACCAGTTAGTCTCTCAGTCATGTCCAACTCTTTGCAGCCCCACAGTCTGCCTATGGGATTCTCCAGGCAAGAATACTGGAGTGGGTTGCCATTCCCTTCTCCAGGGGATCTTCCCGACCCAGAGTTCGAACTCAAGTCTCCTGCATTGCAGGCAGGTTCTTTACCATCTGAGCCATCAGGGAAGCCCAGTCTAATGACCAGGAGAGGCAGCAAATAATCTCTGGGCTTTCAGATTTCCTCCTAGGAAGTCAACATTCTCATCACCTTCTAGGGAAAATAGTGATAGCGAGAAGGGAACAGGGGAGGGTGGGGAAGATTATCATATGGTAACTGATCTTGAAAAGGAGTAGTTTTTTAGTCTTTCCAAGTGTGTAGTTTAGCACAGACCTTGGCAGATGGTATCAGCAAAATCAGAGAGGCCATGGAGAAATGACTAGGAAGATCCCAGCAGAACCTTCAAACACATCTCTTGCTAGTTGCAGACCAGCATTAGGCAGGGCTGAGCGGGTTCATCTTGTTGTTTAGTCGCTAAGTAGTGTCTGACTCTTTTGCGGCCCCATGAACTGTAGCCCCTCAGGCTCTTCTGTCTATGGGATTTCCCAGGCAAGCATACTGGTGTAGGTTGACATTTCTTCTCCAGGGGATCTTCTGACCCAAGGATTGAACCTGCATCTCCTGTATTGGCAGGCAGATTATTTACCACTGAACCTTGGGCAGCTTCATATGCTTAGCCTATTAGTCAACAACTCTGGTTGAACTTCCCTCTGTGGATTGGGCAGGTACAGATGCATGCGGGTTTATCTGGGAGAATAAAGGATCTGAAGAAACAGAAAATGTCCATGAAGTGCTTTGAGCTTTGCAAACAATGCTATTCTGAGGTGCCATCAGCAATGAATGAGGTACTACAAGGGAGATGTTAGTTGCATGTTCTAAGTAAGCTTGTTTTGCTTATACCTACAAGAATAGTGACTGAATAACCTGACTCACCAGACAGACACAGCTGGTAATCTCACTCTCACTCTCAGTAATACAAAAGGAAAAGTCTTTATCTTATTAGCATTGTTAGCTTTCTTTCTATTCTGTACCTTAAAGATTTTCACCTTTGTCAGCTGCCCTGTGAGCTGCCTTCTTCCTTTTATTCAAAGGCTTGCAATGAAGTGTTCTGACTTCAGATAAGGTCCTGCCTCCTTCCCCTACTAGCTACCTCCTCGCCTTCCTTATACCTAACATTTACTTCCTGTTGACACTCAGCATTAAACGGCTATGTCCAAAGTTTTTGAAGTTTAAGAAATAGAAAAAATATTGAATTTATAAATGTAGTAATTATGAGTGATGTTTCTCAAGCATTTTTTTAATTTGCAAAAGATCAGCAGTCTTTAAATATTTTTAAAAGTACATTTTAAATGTTTTTAATATATTTTTAAATATATCCCAAGTACTTTTCCAACTACATAAAATGAGGCTCACTTACATTATCTTTATTTAGAGAACCACTAGGTGACCAAAAAAAATCAGAAGGCTCAATATTGTATTATCACATTTTTCTATCATGTTGGCCCCAGCAGTGCTATGAAATGGATAATGCTAGATCAGCCAACGGATTTCATGCAAGTTGTAGCTAAGTTTTAATTTGGATTTTACTACAAAGTTCATTTTGGGCCCTAATTACTTTTGGCATAGGACAATTTTGTATTTGTGGCCTACAAACAGGCCATACAATTTTGGTCATTCTTTAAAATTACAAATAAACCCTTTGTGGAAAATACTCTGGAGAAAAACTTTGAATAGTTATGCTTCCTAACTCTTTTCAAGGCAAATGTGTCCACTCCTATTACCTACATTATTTATCCAAAACAAGGTAAACATACTGTCAAATTATTAATTCCACCAATTGCAAAGCTTGTATAAATAAAAATCAATAAAATTAAGCTTTTTCCTCTCACAAATTGGAATCCTCCTAAATCCCTAGGAAGACTCATCCTTTAAATCTTCATTCTGATAAATGTCAATAAGATTAAGAAAGATTATATAGCTTGTAAAGATTATATAGCTCCTACACATTTGTCAAGGCAATGTAATTATGTGGTCAAAGAAGGATCTAGATCCAGAATGGATTTTTAAAGTTTCGTCAATAAGTTTCTGAAAAGTAAGCTTCTGAGGAGGTGGGTTGGGGAAATGATATGACAAAGGTTTAGAAAAACAAGATTTTATTTTATTTTTTTAGTTCATTAACATTTTCTAGGACTACAAATTGATCATGAGAAGAAAGAAACCCAGAGAAGAAAGCCCTGCATTCAGGACTACTTTTTTGGGGGGAAGGAGGCAGTGATTTTCTACCTCTTTTAGGAAAGAATCTGAGATGCTGATCAGATTTTTAAAAGCCTCTCAGGCTAAAAGAACTAAATTTCTCAGATAAAATACCCCATATTTGGGGTTATAACTCCACAGGGCTAAGCTCTAGGAGTAAAGATATACCAGAAACAGTTTAACCTTTCCAGGGACTGAAGCATAGCTTCATATCATATTAATTTCTATTATTAGAATGAGATGATCTGGGATTGCTAGTGTTCCTAGGCTCTTGCCAAAAGAAAACATACAATTAATAAGCTCTGTGATAACACTATGATATGCTTCAAATTAATTTATTAGGTTTTCAGCATCCAATTTTTAGCACAATCAAAAGTAACCAGCAATATAATTAAAAACCAAGAGTAATAAGAGAAAACAGATTTAGAGCTACAGGAAATCCAAATGATGAAAGTGTTGTATACAGACTTTGTCTTTATCAACATGTCGAAAAAGACAAAATACAACATTAAGAATTTTGACAAAGAGGGAGAATCCACAAAATAAAATCAAACAAAAATTCTGGACATGAAAAAGATAATAACTGATATTAAAAATTAAATACATGAATCTTAAACTATATTCTACACAGCTAATGATGAAATTAGTGAACAAGAAGCAATATTGGAATAAAATCATCAACACGAAACATGAAGAGATGAAATACAGAAGAGAGAATATAAGATATAGGGGATATAGTGAGAAGTCTAACTACTTGTAATTGAAGTCCCAGAAGAACAGAAAATAATGAGGCAGAAAGTCGTTGAGCAAGTCTCTTTCAAAGCTGTTAAAATCAGCTAGCTTTAGCAGACTCTTCTGACATAATCAATGCTAAAAGAAAAAAAAATTACAGAATTCTCAGTCATAGCCCAAGAATGTTATAACTAGCCTTAACTACCATTTGCGTAAATTCAAAAGCAAACTATGAAAGTTATTTTCCTTAGTAAACTATTAACTTAAAAAAATGAATACAAAAATGTATGGTACTTATATTAATGTTTTACTTTTCAGTGATAAAAATGGTTTTGATGTATTTTATATTTATACTTTAAAACTTGTAAATAAGATGCTTATTAGCCTACAAAAATCCAAAGCAAAATGTATCCTACAATTGCTTTAAGTAAGCTTTCAAAAATAACTTAAGTTTCAAGGAACAAGACACAGCAAATATTTGGTATGTTCAGTTAAATATTCTTATCAAACTAGATGTGACCAAGAGGTAACTGAACTCTGGGGACTTTTTGCCCAGTGATGTGGCACTGAGTAATCAATTAGAAATAAATTCAGTTCTTGGAAAAATTTTTAGTTATAAAATATGCTCAAGTTTCACAAAATTCTTTCTCAAAAGGTGATGAAAAAATTTTGCATTCCCAGGCTTAATAGAAAGATGTCTCCTGTTGAAGACAATTAACCTAAATCTTACTTGAATTCTATCTGATATCAGTTAAAATGACTGAACTGGTATCTAGCAGCACAGGCTTTTGAAGCTGAGGGAAATCCAATCATAAATTGCTTAACACACTTAACAATACATGTCTACAGCATACTGTTAAATGCCAACGTTACCCGAAAGGATTCATTTATCTCTAAAAGGTGAGTTATTTACTACCCACTCACTAGTCAGATGAGGTCAATGTTGGTAAAGTTTTCCAATATTGTCTTAGTAATATTCATTCCCAGATTAATTGAGATAAAGAAAAATTGCTCTAATACACAGTGCTCCTGGATAATTGTGATTTATTTTATCAAACGATGAATTATGCTCAAAAACACACAAAATTTCTTTCCAACTCCAACACATGGTAGAAGGTCACAAGATTCCACAACAGTACTGGGTTGACCTAATGGCAATAACAGGACATACATCTTCTATATCATGCAGTCAGGCTATTGTTGTATAGAGAACGAAACTAAATACTGAATAATGATAGAGGCAACTCCACGATAACAATGACTTAGAAAATTATTCTCTTTGGGAAGTTAAAAAACATCTTGAAGTCCTGTCAGATCAAAGAGGAAAGAAAGTAGAATTCTGAACAGAGAAAAAGCAAATAGCAAACCTAACCACAGAGCATAGTTCAGGACCAGCAGACAAGAGTCAACAACACTAAAACCAGAGTCCAAAACAGGGTTCACAAGTCAGAACAGAAGTCACACTAAGAAAGGTAAGCACCCAGATCAGATCTTTTCCACACGTAAGTGTAACACTTTAAATGAATAAAGACATTGGGCAATCTGTCTCCTTTATAAAAGGAGAACTGACAGATAGCCATGGTCTTTGGATGATGTCAATGTGGGTCATTAGGTCACTCTGCCCCCATCAATCCAGGCGCCATATCTGGCACTTAAACACTGGCAGGACAATGTTTCCAGTGTTAGCTGGATGATATAGGTGTAGAACAATCTCTCCTTTAATGCAAAGGCTTTTTAGTTGACAAAGTATTCTAGTCAACATAAAAAGTGGATAAAACCTGCAATTAGAAGCAGTGTTTGTTGGATCTAAGTTAACAGACTCCCTACACCACGTACTTAATGTATATTTCTTGCAAATGGGCTGAAGAATAGAGAACCTACTCACATTCAGGTAATCACAATATAGGGACATTGTTGTTTTGTTGTTCAGTCACTAAGTCGTGTTCAATTCTTTGTGACCCCATGAACTGCAGCATGCCAGGCTTCCCAAGCCTTCACTATCTCCCGGAGGTTGCTCAAATTCATGTCCATTGAGTCAATGATGCCATCCAACAGTCTCATCTTCTGTCTCCCCCTTCTCCTCTTGCCCTCAATCTTTCCAAGCATCAGGGTCTTTTCCAAAGAGTCAGTCCTTCGCATCAGGTGACCAAAGTATTGGAGTTTCAGCTTTAGCACGAGTCCTTCCAATGAATATTCAGGGTTGATTTCCTTTGGAATTAACTAGTTTGATCTCCTTGCAGTCCAAGGTACTCCCTTAGAGGACAAATTCTACCTCTCACCTGTGGAAGGAGTATCTGCTCACAACTTCCTTAATGGGCATGGACATTCAACCTAACACTTTCAAGGAAGGGAATGGATAAACTCTTAAGAGTGCTGATTCTACTTTTTATCATTTTTAAAATTTTTTGAATAAGTAATACAGTCATAGGAATTCAATTGTTTAAATTATAAAAAGATACTATTAAAAAGACCCCTCCAACTCATCTGTCCAGTTCCACAACCATAACTGTACCACTGTACCTCGCCCTGCAACAACGAACCATCATAATGAATTTCCTATTTGTTCTTCCAGAGATTTTGTGCATATAAAAGTGAATACAAATACATTTTTCTCTAGTTCTACTTTTAAAGAGTTCCGCTTATTTTAACTTCGCTTCTTTTTGCTAAACGGAGTAGTTATAGCAGTTACGTTCAAAGACATATAAGTAGTATTATATCGAACATGTATTTGTACACTACCCTACATGCTTTACAAATATTATGCCATATTTTTATAGAAATATTAAAATGTGAATATTGTCATTATAAATGTAATAAACAGTTGACACATAAAATCAGAAAATTGCAATGTCCTCTGAGTTCCTCTGTTCTTCTCTATCTTCCTTATTGCTCACACTTGGGCTTGTATCTTCTCTTCTTTTTCCTCATAATTCTGCTGTAATCTGATAACCAGCCTCATAGTTCCTTAACTTATAGACTTTAACATAGCCTTTGAAGACAGACAGACAGATCTGGACTTGAATCAACTTTCACTCTTCACTAGTTATGTGAACCTTCATTCTTTTCCTACCTCTCTGAAAGTAAGAAATTGGGGATGGACAGGGGTGAGTGTGAAAGAACAAAAAATGGAAGACACTATATGGATTTTTGCAACTAAAAATTTAAGATTCTTAACCATTAGTGGTGGAGAAGGCGATGGCACCCTACTCCAGTACTCTTGCCTGGAAAATCCCGTGAACAGAGGAACCTGGTGGGCTGCAGTCCATGGGGTCGCTAAGAATTGGACACGACTGAGCAACTTCACTTTCACTTTTCATTCATGCATTGGAGAAGGAAATGGCAACCCACTCCAGTGTTCTTGCCTGGAGAATCCCAGGGATGGGGGAGCCTGTTGGGCTGCCGTCTATGGGGTTGCACAGAGTCGGACATGACTGAAGCGACTTGGTAGCAGCAGCAGCAGCAACCATTAGTGGGCCTTCTTTTATTTAGTCTCCTTTTTATATATTCTTTGGTAGTTAATCCAAACCATTGTCATTTTTCCTTCTTATCTCCTTTATCACCCTCTTCATCAGTATGCATGCATGTGTGTGTGCTAAGTCACTTCAGGCATGTCCAACTCTATGTAACCTTATGGACTGTAGCCTGCCAGGCTCCTCTGTCTATGGGATTCTCCAGGCAAGAATACTATAGTGGGTTACCATGACCTCCTCCAGAGGATTTTTCTTAACCCATATCTCTTAGTCTCCTGCACTGGCAGGCAGGTTCTTTACCACTAACACCCCCCAGGAAGCTTCCTTATCAGTATATTCACTTTAAATAAAACCACATAGGCAAGTGTGACATAAGAGAAAATATATATTTTGTCTCTGTCCCTGGTTTCTGACACAGAGCTCCTAAAACCCTTCTAATTCCCTGAGTGATACAAATGCTAGGAGCATCTCTTTTTTTAAACTAATAATTGGTTTTTTAACTCCAGTTCCTGACTCAAAGCTCCTAAAATCATTTGGAATTCCCCGGGTTATAAAATAACAACTTTCTTTTAGAGTAGGTCTGTTAATGATAAATCCTTAGTTTTACTTTATCTGAGAATGTCTTGATTTCTCCTTCATTTCTCTTGTTCTAAAGAGGCAACTCTCAGTGGGCCCCTGGATAATTTCAGGATGGGGACTAGTAAACAGAAGCACCAACCTATGATTAGGAGCTTGGAAATTTCGGCCCCAACCCCATTTTCTAAAGAGGGGAGAGGGTCTGGAGACTGAGTTAATAACTGACCCTTCCTACATGATGAAAGCTCCATAAAAATCCCTAAACTACAGGGTTTATAAAGCTCCCAGGTTGGTGAACACGTCCATGTCCTAGGAGGGTGATATATCCTATTTCGTGAGAGCTGAAGCTCTTGCTCTCAGGACGCTTCTGGGCCTTGCCTTCATGCCTCTTCATCTGTATATGTGAAAGTGAAGTCGCTCAGTCATGTCTGACTCTTTGCAACCCGTGGACTGTAGCCCACCAGGCTCCTTTGTCCATGGGATTCTCCAGGCAAGAATACTGGAGTGGGTTGCCATTTCATCTGTATATAATAAACTGCTAATCATAAGTAAATGTTTCCTTGAATTTTATGAGCCATTTCAGCAAATTTTCAAATCTGAGGGAAGGCTTTAAGTAACCCAACTTTGTAGCTATGTTGTGTAGACAAAGTTGTGTCTCCCCTGAGGACCCATGAATGTGGCTAGTTTCTGAAGTGAGAAGTCTTGTGGGACTAGGCCTGAGCCTATGGAATCTGACACTAACTCTGACCAGTGACTGTCAGATTGAAATAAAGTATAGGACACTTAGTAGTTGTCTGGAAAGTTGGAAAATTGGTTCCTGTGAGGGAAAGAGAACCTCACACATTTGGTGTCAGAAGTGTCCAAGGAAATTTCAACAAATTTAAGAGACCTGAAATCACACAGTGCATTCTCCAACCACATCAAATTAGAAATCAAAAAGAGAAACATAACAGGAAAATATCCATATTTGGAATCTAAACAACACGATAATACACAGATGAAAGAGAAAGTCTCAAGGGAACTTAAAAAAAAAAAACACTGAACTGAATGAAAATGAAAATATATCAAAATTTGTGGGACACAATTAAAGCAGTGCTGAGTGAGAACTTTATAGCATGAAATGTACACATTAGAAAAGATAAAAATGTTTCACATCAATAATCTAATCTCCCACTTCGAGAACCTAGAATAAGAGCAAACCGAACTGAAAGCCAAGCAGAAGGAAAGAAATAATAGAGATAAGAAAAGTAATCAACAAAATTAAGAAGAGGAAAACAAAGAGAAAAATCAATGAAGCAGACTTATTTTTCAATGATCAAAAAAACTGACAAACCTCTAGAAAAACTAAAGTATAAAGAGAAAAGATACAAATTGTAAATCCATGTAATGAAACATAAGACATCACTACAGACCCTGCAAACATCAAAAAGAAAATGAAGATATACTATGAATAAGTCTATGTACGTAAATTTGTCAAAATAGATGAAGCAGACCAATTTCTGAAGCTACAACAACTGAACTAATCTGAACTAGATAATTCCAATATCCCTATAACTAATCAGGAATTCAAAATCACAATTGGAAAACTCCCAAAAGAAATCTCAAGGTGCATGTGGTTTCACTGGAGAGTTTTAACAACTTAAAAAAACAATTAATACCAATTCTGTATAATCATTATGAAATTCCATATAACGGAATCCATATAATCCATTATAAAAAAGAAAAGAAAACTTAGACCATATTCCTCATTAACATAGACACAAATTCTTAACAAAATAGTATACAATAGAATTCAATCACATATAGAAAGAATTATACACTATGACCAAGTGAGGCTTATCCTAAGAATGCAAGTCTCATTTGGTATTTAAAAATCACTCTATATAATCCACCATATTAATAGGCTAAATAAGTAAAATCATTTGATCTTATCAATTGATGCAGAAAAGACATTTAGAAAAAATCAATATTGTTTTCATGACAAAAATGCTCAGGAAACTAGGAATAGAAGGAAAATCCTTCAATTTGATAAAGAACATATATATTTTTTTTAAGTCTCTAGCTAATGATGAAAGACTAAATGTACACACGCCCACCATCACCACCAGAATCACCGCCTAGATCAGGAACAAAGCAATAATGCCATCTCACCACTATTCAACCTAGTTCTGGAAGTTCTAGCTAATAAGGAATTTTAAAAGGCATAGAGATTGAAAAGGAGAAAGAAAAGTAAAACTACTCATATTTTCAGATGACGTGACTATCTATGTAGAAAATTTTAAAGAATCTTCAAAAGAACTTTTAGTAGGGACAGGGGAGCCTGGTGGGCTGCCATCTATGGGGTCGCACAGAGTTGGACACGACTGAAGCAAGAGCAGCAGCAGCAGCAATACTAATAAGTGAGGCTTCGCTGGTGGCTCAGACACTAAAGCGTCTGCCTGCAATGTGGGAGACCTGGATTCAATCCCCTGGGTCAGGAAAATCCCCTGAAGAAGGAAATGGCAACCCACTCCACTATTCTTGCCTCGAAAATTCCATGTAAAGAGGAGCCTGGTAGGCTACAGTTCATGGAATCGCAAAGGGTTGGACACGACTGAGCAACTAAATGGGTTCAGCAAAAACACAAAAAATAAAATAAACATAGAAAAATTACTTATATTTTTTGTATGAACATACAGACACTGAAATCTAAAATGCAATGCCATTTATATTTTCTCCCCAAATTAAAATACTTATATATAATTCTAACATCAAGCACTTATAAAATTATAAGACACTTTCAAATGAAATGAAAGATCTAATAAATGGAGAGACATACCATATTCACAGATTGAAGTGTTCAGTCACTAAGTTGTGTCCGACTCTTTGCAACCCTATGGAGTGTAGCCCTCCAGGGTCCTCTGTCCATGGAATTCTCCAGGCATGAATACCAGAGTGGGTTACCACTTCCTCCTCCAGGGGATCTTCCTTACCCAGGGATAGAATCTGACACTCACTCCTGCGTCTCCTGCACTGGCAGGCAAACTCTTTACCACTGAGCCAACTGGAAAGCCCATTAATAAGATTGGAAGACAGCATAAAATGGTGTAAGTTCTCCCAAAACTGAGATGTAAGGTTTAACACAATTCTCATCAAACATCCTCAAGATTTCTCATAAACATAGGCAAAATTGTTCTCAAATTTATACAGAAAGGCAAAGAAACTGAATAGTTAAAACAATTTTTTTAAAAATAAAGTCTACCTGAATTCAAGACTTACAATATAGCTACAGTAATCAAGACTGTGATATTGTTGGAGGGATAAGCACATAGATCAATGAAACAAAAAGAAGACCCCAAATATGTCCAACTGATTGTTGACAAGGGCACAAAAACAGCTCAGGAGAAAAGAATGTATTTTCAACAACTCCTGCTAATGTGATTGAATAGCCATAGGCAAAAAAAAAAAAAAAAAAAAGAAGAAGAAGGAAACAGAGGGAAGGAAGGAGAAAAAGAGGGAGAGATGGAAAGGAGGAGGAGGATAGGAAGGAAGAAGAGGAGGAGAAAGAAATTTGACCAAAACCTTAACTATTACTAAAATTAGTGCAAAAGTTGGAGAAAGAAATGGCAGCCCACTCCAGTATTCTTGCCTGTTGAATACTGTGGTTGGAGGAGCCTGATGGGCTGCTGTCCATAGGGTCTCACAGAGTCCGGCACGACTGAGGCAACTTAGCATGCATGCATGCATTGGAGAAGGAAATGGCAACCCATTCCAGTATTCTTGCATGGAGAATCCCAGGGACAAGGAGCCTGGTGGGCTGCCATCTATGGGGTCACACAGAGTTGGACATGACTGAAGCGACTTAGCAGAAGCAGCAGCAGTGCAAAAAAATTGCAAAAGCTGTTGTTAAAAAGAAAACATAAAACTATAAAACTTTCAGAAGAGCACATATGAGAAAATTTTCAGAATCTAAGACTAGGCAGAAATATTAGTTCAGTTCAGTCCTTCAGTCATGTCCGACTCTGTGTGACCACATAGACTGCAACACGCTGGACTTCCCTGTCAGTCATCTACTCCCAGAGCTTACTCAATCTCATGTCCATCGAGTCGGTGATGCCATCCAACCGTCTCATCCTTTGTTGTTCCCTTCTCTTCCTGCCTTCAATCTTTCCCAGCATCAAGGTCCCTTCCAACGAGTCAGTTTTTCCCATCAAGTGGCCAAAATATTGGAGTTTCAGCTTTAGCATCAGTCCTTCCAATGAATATTCAGGCTGATTTCCTTTAAGATTAACTGGTTAGATATCCTTGCAGGCCACGGGACTCTCAAGAGTCTTCTCCAACACCACATTTCAGAAGCATCAATTCTACAGTGCTCAGCTTTCTTTATAGTCCAAATCTCACATCCATACTTGACCACTGGAAAAAACATAGATTTGACTAGACGGACCTTTGTTGGCAAAGTAATGTCTCTGCTTTTTAATATGCTGTCTAGTTTGGTCATAGCTTTTCTTTCAAGGAGCAAGCATCTTTTAAGTTCATGGCTGCAATCACCATCTGCAGTGATTTTGGAACCCCAAAAATAGTCTCTCACTGTTTCCATGTTTCCCCATCTATTTCCCATGAAGGGATGGGACCAGATGCCATGATCTTAATTTTCTGAATGTTGAGTTTTAAGCCAATTTTTTCACTATCCTCTTTCACTTTCATCAAGAGACTCTTTAGTTCCTCTTTGTTTCTGCCATAAGGATGGTGTCATATGCATATCTGAGGTTATTGATATTTCTCCAAGCAATCTTGATTCCAGGTTGTGCTTCATCCAGCCTGGATTCTGAATGATGTACTCTGCATATAAGTTAAATAATAGATTGACAATATACAGCCTTGATGTACTTCTTTCCCACTTTTGAACCAAACTGTTGTTCCATGTCCAGTTCTAACTGTTGCTTCTTGACCTGCATACAGGTATCTCAGGAGGCAGGTCAGGTGGTCTGGTATTCCTATCTCTTGAAGAATTTTCCACACTTTGTTGTGATCCACATAATCAAAGGTTTTATCATAGTCAATGAAGCAAAAGTAGATGTTTTTCTGGAATTCTCTTGCTTTTTCTATGATCCAGCAGATGTTAGTAATTTGATCTCTGGTTCCTCTGCCTTTTCTGAATCCAGCTTGAACATCTGGAAGTTCTCGGTTCATGTACTGTTGAAGCCTAGCTTGGAGATTTTGAGCGTTACTTTGCTAGTGTGTGAAATGGGTGCAATTATGCAGTGTTTTGAATGTTCTTTGGCACTGCCTTTCTTTGGGATTGGAATGAAAACTGATCTCCATTTCTGTGGCCACTGCTGGGTTTTCCAAATTTGTTGACACATTGAGTGCAGCACTTTCACAGCATCATCTTTTAGTATTTGAAATACCTCAAATGGAATTCCATCACCCTCACTAGCTTTGTTCATAGTGATACTTCAAAGTTCTTAGACTTGATACCAAAATGAAAAATTGACAAATTGGGCTTTATTAAAATTTAAACTTTCATTACACTAAATATCTTATTAATGACAAGCTGCGGACTAGAAGAAAACACTTGCAAACCACATAACCAGTGAAGGACTGGTATCATGAAGGACTAGTGTCCAGTAACTAGAATGTGTAAATTCTCAAAACTAAACAGAAAAAAAAATCTAGTTAATAGGCAAAAGACATGAAGTGACATTTCACTGAAGAGGATATACAGATTGCAAAAAAGTGAAAGTCACTCAGTCATGTCCGACTCTTTGAGACCCCATCGACTATACAGTCCATGGAATTCTCCATGCCAGAATACCAGAGTAGGTAACCTATCTCTTCTCCAGCGATCTTCCTGACCCAGGAGTTTCCTGCACTGCAGGTGAATTCTTTACCAACTGAGCTATCAGGGAAGCTTCACAGATTGCAAATAAGCACGCAAAAAGATGTTTGACATTATTAGCCGTTAGAAAAATGCAAATTAGAACCACAATGGCATACACTGACACACCTATGCTGCTGCTGCTGCTGCTAAGTCGCTTCAGTCGTCTCCGACTCTGTGCGACCCCATAGATGGCAGCCCACCAGGCTCTGCCGTACCTGGGATTCTCCAGGCAAGAACACTGGAGTGGGTTGCCATTTCCCTCTCCAATGCATGAAAGTGAAAAGTGAAAGTGAAGTCGCTCAGTTGTGTCTGACCCTCAGCGACCCCATGGACTGCAGCCTTCCAGGCTCCTCCATCCATGGGATTTTCCAGGCAAGAGTACTGGAGTGGGGTGCCATTGCCTTCTCCATGAGAATAACTAAAATTAAAAACTGTGATAATTCCAGACTCTGATCAAAATACAGAGAAACTGGATCACTCACACTTTGGTGATGGAAATGTAAATTGGCAAAACCACTATAGAAAATACTTTACCAGTTTCTTCAAAACTAAAAGCAACACAGAGAAATTGCACTCTTAGGCATTTATCTCAGAGAAATGAAGACTTGCATTCACCTTAAACCTGTGCATGAATATTTGTAACAGTTTTCTTCGTAACAGCCCAAAACTGGGAATAATACAAGGCACTTTATCATTTTATATACTTTAGGCAATTTAGTTATTTGTTCCATGTCCTTCTCTCCAACTAAAAATTGGCACTTTGAGATTTGAGGTCTTATCCACCTGTGAGAGGTAGTATAAAGTATGAAAGAATGACAACTCTGGAGCCAGATCATGTGGGTCAGATGCTATGAGGCAGCTGACTGTACTTGACAAATTATTTGATTTCTATGTGTCTTTATTTTCTCACCTATAATAATGATAATAATAAGGCATCTACCTGCAAAGCACTTGGAACATTCCTGGCACATAGTAAGCTCTCACCCATACACTTAGCTTCTGGCACTTGGCTCAGAGCCTGGGAAAGAGTAAATGCTTTAATAAATGTCTTTTTGACTGACTGAATGAGTAAGAAACTGAATGAATGAAAGAATGATCATCTTCTTGAAATATTTTCTCCACAACTGTTTAAATTGTTGCCCTTTCACTATCACTAGAAATCTAATCAAGGCCCTTATCATGTCTTGTTATACTTAATATAATAAGTTCTGATCTAATAAATGAGATAATATTTAACATATTTAGCCCAATGCCTGACACAAAATAAATACTCAGTAATTAGATCACTACAGAATTGTGACTTCCTTCACAATTCGATTACAGGGAATCGGTCTCTATTTGTTCTAAGAATAAAGTATAAAGTAAATCTATTAGCATAACATTTCAGGCCTTACAATTTGACTTTAATCTAGTTTCATGTATCAAAAAACTGCTCAACCAAATAATAGCTATAATTATATTTACCGTTTTTCTCACTAGATTCTTTTCAATATCCTGTATTCAAATTTCACCAAATTTCTATTTTCTGAAGAAGCTATGACTCTATCTGAAATGTCTTTTCTCTCTTCCTTACTTGACAAATATTTTCTTTTTAGTAAAGCTTCCAAACCATCATCAATCTCTACACACCCATCCATCTACCTACACCCCACCCATTGTCTAAAACTTCAAGCATTCGTTTATTACTTATCTTTTTTTGTCCAGAGGCTCATTAACATTTCTTAAGTTGGATTAAGGAAAAGAGGGAAAAGTGATAAAGCCACAAGTTTTCAAAACTCCTGCAAGCTGCACTGGTTTGTTTGGAATGTAAGCATGATAACTGAATGCCGTGTACATTATATGTTAAAAATGCTTCTGTTTTTAAGAAGTAGGATGCTTACTTTTAAGAGGTCATAAAAAGTTGCCACATGAATCTCCAAGGAAATCCTAACAGTATGTCTCTAAGGAATGTATCTAAGCTGAGTGTTACAATGGAGAGCACCATTCTGCCCCTTCTTTTCCTTATTCCTGCCCCCCACCCATCCAGGAGCCATCCTCCACATCTGGGAGTGTATGCTGTCCAAAGCTCCCAAACACACGCATCGGGGTCCACGTTCCCACTGCTTCCTTTCCACCTCTTTCAGCAAGCTTCACTCTTCTCCATCAAAAATTCCAATCCCAAGGGTCCTATTCTTATCTATTTTAAATATTAATACCTTGATGACTAACACAACTCACAGTTTTTTCTCTGCATATATCCCCGTCACATCATTTGAGCACTTGAGTATTTTGAGGTAAGTCCTGGTTTGACTTTATAAATTCCAGCCAGGAATTTTACCTCATCCTTCAAATTACTGCCACCAAATAGACAGTGCCAATGATGAGAATATAAGCTTTAGAGAACACTGAGCCCAACTTGGTATAAACCTGACTTCATTTCAAAAAATAAAACACCAACTTAAAAAGGAATCAATTCATATCCATTACATAAGTGAACCAAATAATTCTTAGAGTAAAAAATACCACTCCCAAGGTATATGAATCTACCAAGAATTTTTATTTACTTAATTTTCTGTGTGGTAAAATTTTCTGACAGGATTTTGGCAAATGTTTCTAAATGTTTTTTCCATTGAATTTTTTCCCACACTTTTAATGATCTAGACCTTTTTTTAAATTAAAGATTAGTCTCTGACCAAAATTGGTCAACAAAGGATTAGAACGCTCTTTCCTCAACTGATTTTAACCTTTAATTATTATTTCATATTGACTCCCTATTTTACCAAATCTTGATATCCCCTTTATTCAGGAAGTTGAAACACAATCGAATTTTAAAATCTATGTCTTTTTTTTCTCTGTCTTTATATGTTCAATATTATATCTGATTATATAAACATATTTTCCAATTGCAACTGAGTTAACTCCACAGATTCCCTCACTTCTTAACAAAGAACTTCCAGCCCCAGGCCAATTCCATGTTCCCAAACTCCCACCCTCCCAAGTGGCCCCAAGGCCACTGATCCATAGGTAACCAGGGCTTCTGAGGTGATCTAGGGAGCTCATAAGACAATGCCTCTCTTTTACTTGGGTTAATTTCTAAGGGTTAGAGTACTTAGAGTTGTTTCTCAGACTTCACTGTTTAGTGAAATAGATTTTTCTATTTTTACTTCTGCTCTTTCCCTGTCAAAAGAGAAACACTCCACTTTTGTATTCAGAATCATTTTCCTCTTCAGTGTCTAAGGCTTTATGGCTCACCTAAGCATAGGGTCTGACTCTTTTTGGTTTTTGAATGAAGTTTCCACCCCGACCTGTTCAGCCTGTGCAAACAGCTCTGTAAACTGCCCTAGGACCACATCAGACATCCACAGTGCCTGAGCCTTAGAAGGAGCAAAGCCCAGGTCTAAGTTGATTCTCCACTAGGGGAATTAAAACTAACTGAAGGAATAGGACAAAAATGGGTTGTATTAGACCCTCTTATAGATTCTTCCAGTTTAGAAGAGAACATCTGAAAATGATAACACTTTAACCCAAAAAAATAAATGCTTTAGAGCAAAACTTCCAACAAGGGGACAACAGGTGAGGAAATATTTTTAGAGATTATATTTCTGTCAAATCACAGTCTAAACAGAATCACAGAACAGAGGTAGCCTCCTCTCTTGCTCATACACAGGCTGATTCTTTTTTTTGGCTGTGCTGGGTCTTTGTTGCTGCACACAGGCTACTCTCTAGTGTGGTGGGCAGGCTTCTCAGTGCAGTGGCGTCTCCCGTTGTACGGCACGGGCTCTAGAGCGCCTGGGCTCAGTAGTCATGGCACACAGGTTTTGCTGCTCTGAGGCAGGTGGAATCTTCCTGGAATAGGGAACAAACCCGTGTCTCCTGCGTTAGCAGGTGAATTCTTAACCACTGGCCCACCAGGGAAGTCCCCAAAAGATGGCTCTTGATGAGTACTACCAGCCTACCAAATAGCCTCAAGCTCTGAGTCCTGAGTAGTCCAGACGGTATCCTTTCCTGTCTCCAAGAAACTCAAATATCTGCACTCAGACCTGGCCAACTGCCACCCACAGAGAAACCTTCAACAGGTTTATTGTGGGAATTTTCAGATCCAAAAACAACTTGACATTTAAGTTCTGCCACTAATTACTCTAACAATCAACCCACTGTTTCCCAGTACCACCTCGAGCTTCTTTCATTTCCATCCAAGCTTTTTTTTTTTTTTTTTTCGAAACAAAAATCTTCTCTCACTTGACTGCCTTTGCATTCTATCTTCACAGATTTGTGAAAATATTTCCTCTGGATTTATTTTATTCTTGAAGCCAGCTAAGGCTGCTCTCTATCTTACCGTAAGAAGGCTTCTTCTCAAAGTGTAGAGACCGTGGTTGGTCATGCCGCTGTTGCATCTGCTTAATGTGGAGAGGGGAGAAATGGGGCCTTTGACAATTACAGAGACTTATACTGGATTCTTTACAGATGGGAAAGCTCACAACTTTCTTCGAGGATGAATAGTAGTAACTTCATATTACAGATGGAGAAATAGAGGCACCAAGAGACAAAGTATTATACTTAAGACCAAGTACAACTCTTAAGGCACAGAGACTGAGTCCAAGCCCAGGTCTGTCAAACTGTAGCTCCTATTCCTCATCCCCAAAAGCCTCCCGTGGATCAGAAAGAGAGTTCCACCAATGGTCCTCTCCACACTAGGCAGGGTCCTGCCTTTAAGTTGAGCATTTCATTTCCCAACAGACCTTTTAATGGACATTTCCACATTCATTATGATAGAGGGGGCTTCCCTGGTGGCTCAGTGGTAAAGAATCTGCCTGCAAGTGCAGGAGACACAGGTTCGACCCCTGGGTTGGAAAGATTTCATGAAGAAGGAAATGGCAAACCCACTCCAGTATTCTCACCTAAGAAAATTCCATGGACTGAGGAGCCTGATGGGCTACAGTCTATGGGGTGACAAAGAGTCAGACACAACTGAACGGCTAAACAACAACATGATAGAGGAATATTTCTGCCTTGTCTTTGTCTAAATAGATGTCTCCATTATTTGTCTCATTTGTGTGTGGTTTTTTTTTGTATATATCACAGAGGTACATACTACCTACAAAATATTAATGCATACTTTCTTACAAAGTCCTAGCCTGTTAATGTACTCTGTCTTTCCTGTAGACTACACATGTGGATGAAATTACTTAGGAATAGTTAGCCAAATTATGGCTATTAGTAAGATATGAAATTAGACTGAAAGATTTAAATCTGCAGTCTCAAAAATCTTGCTTCTGGTTGATAGAGTTTTTACTTTCTTCAGTTAGTTGTAAAAGTTCCTTGATATAAGATGATTTTAGTATGATTGATTGGGGAAAAAATGGTGAGCCTTAAAATCTATAACAGATTGATAAGCTGCAATGAAGTAGAAAATCAATGTTACTACAAATTGGTAAATACTAGACAGATTAGGTAAAGGTTACATAGAGTCAAATATTTATATAGACCATGCCTAAAAGTCTCAGTATTTAACTTTCCCTTTAAAGAAAACTTCCCTGAATTTAGATTTGTGTGGGTAGCTTTGCTAAAGAATTCTACATAAAAATGCTTAACAAGTGAGATCAGCTTAGTTAAATATTTGTGAAAAAATGAAATGTGTATAAAAGAATATAAATCCTTGAGTCAATACCATGAAAAGAAAACACAGCAGCTATGTGTAAATGAAGCAATGATTTTGAAATACTAAAGAAATTTGCAAAATATTATCTGGTCACAATAGTCAACACCACCATCCTGCATGTAAAGGGCAAAGTGGCCAAGTTCCTTGATTTGGACAAAATTCATGTCACCTGCCTTGGGTGGATCCTCATTTAAAAGGCTGAGTTCTAAAGGTAAATAAGATGATATGAATTCATTTTTTCCTTACATTCAGAGCAGATCTGTGGTTTATCAGCAGAATCTGTTCTTAAAAAGAAAACATAAAAGTATACAACTTTCAGAAGAGCACATATGAGAAAATCTTCAGAATCTAAGACTAGGCAGAAATCTTAGTTCAGTTCAGCCCTTCAGTTGTGTCCAACTCTTTGCGACCCCATAAATTGCAGCACGCCAGGCCTCCCTGTCCATCACCAACTCCCGAGTTTACCCAAACTCATGTCCATCGAGTCGGTGATGCCATCCAGCCATCTCATCCTCTGTCATCCCCTTCTCCTCCTGCCCCCAAACCCTCCCAGCTTCAGAGTCTTTTCCAATGAGTCAACTCTTCTCATGAAGTGGAGTTTTCAGCTTTAGCATAAGTCCTTCCAAAGAACACCCAGGACTGATCTCCTTTAGAATGTACTGGTTAGATCTCCTTGCAGTCCAAGGGACTCTCAAGAGTCTTCTCCAACACCACAGATCAAAAGCATCAGTTCTTTGGTGCTCAGCTTTCTTTTTACATGTAGGCAATTAGTATGCCAATAATAGACTATATAGTTCTAGGAGCAAAGACTGACCATCCATCTTTATAGTTTCCACATCTTGTAACATTCTGTTATACCCACAGTGGGTGCTCCCTGCAGAGCTGCCAACTTACCTAGTACTGTTTTTTTTTTAAAACAAAACAAAACAAAACAAAAAAAACCAGTGCTATCATCTTCAATAAACATGAAATATTTTCACTAAAATATTCTGCAAATGTGGGCAGGTGAATCAGATCAAATTAATTTTTTAGTTCATGTATAGATATCTTTTATCAAAATCTGTACAGACATATAATTGGGGCTGAGAGAGTAATAATGACGCAATAAAAATTACACAAAATCTAAGCATAAGTGTTAAGAAGAGGTGGCAAGAATACACAGAAGAACCATACAAAAAGGATCCTAGTGACCCAGATAACCATGCTGGTGTGATCACTCACTTAGAGCCAGACATCCTGGATATGAAATCAAGTGGGCCTTAGGAAGCACCACTATGAACAAAGCTAGTGGAGGTGATGGAATTCCAGTTGAGCTATTTAAAATCCTAAAGGACAATGCTGTGAAAGTGCTGCACTCAATATGCCAACAAATTTGGAAAACTCAGCAGTGGCCACAGGACTGGAGAAGGTCAGTTTACATTCCAATCCCAAAGAAAGGCAGTGCCAAAGAATATTCGAAACACTGCATAATTGCACCCATTCACATGCAAGCAAAGTAATGCTCAAAATCTCCAAGCTAGGCTTCAACAGTACGTGAACTGAGAACTTCCAGATGTTCAAGCTGGATTTAGAAAAGGCAGAGGAACCAGAGATCAAATTGCTAACATCTGCTGGATCATAGAAAACCAAGAGAATTCCAGAAAAACATCTACTTCTGCTTCATTGACTATGATAAAGCTTTGACTGTATGGATTACAACAAATTGTGGAAAATTCTTAAAGAGATGGAAATACCAGACTACCTGACCTGCCTCTTCAGAAATCTGTATGCAGGTCCAGAAGGAACAGTTAGAACTGGATATGAAACAACAAATTGGTTCAAAAGTGGGAAAGAAGTACATCAAGGCTGTATATTGTCAATCTATTGTTTAACTTATATGCTGAGTACATCATGCAGAATGCCGGGCTGGATGAAGCACAACCTGGAATCAAGATTGTTCGGAGAAATATCAATAACCTCAGATATGCAGATGACACTACCTTTATGGCAGAAACAAAGAGGAACTTAAGAGCCTCTTGATGAAGGTGTAAGAGGAGAGTGAAAAAGTTGACTTAAAACTCAACATTTAAGAAATGAAGATTATGGCTTCCAGACCATCACTTCATGGGAAATAGATGGGGAAACAGTGGAAATCATAACAGACTTTATTTTCTTGGGCTCCAAAATCACTGTAGATAGTGACTGCAGCCATCAAATTAAAAGGCACTTGCTCCTTTAAAGAAAAGCTACAACAAACCTAGACAGCATATTAAAAAGCAGAGACATTACTTCGCAACAAGGGTCCATATAGTCAAATCTGTGGTTTTTCCAGTAATCATGGATGGACGTGATAGTTGAACTATACAGAAGGCTGAGCAGGGAAGAATTGATGTTTCTGAACTGTGATGTTGGAGAAGACTCTTGAGAGTCCCTTGGACTGCAAGGAGATCCAATCAGTTCATCCTAAAGTAAATCAATCCTGAATATTCACTGGAAAGATTGATGCTGAAGCTGAAACTCCATACTTTGGCCACCTGATGCAAAGAACTGACTCATTGGGAAAGACCTTGATGCTGGGAAAGATTGAAGGCAGGAGGAGAAGGGGCAACAGAGGACGAGATAGTTGGATGGCATCACCAACTCAATGGAAATGAATTTAAGCAAGCTCCAGGAAATGGTGAAGGACAGTGAAGCCTGGCATACTGCAGTCCATGGAGTCACTAAGAGTTGGACACAACTGAGCAACTGAAAAGCAACAGAACATAAAATTCAAGAATTATTAGAAATAAATTACTAAAAAATGCCTTGAGAGATTGTCATTCATCATTTTACATCAACATTAAATGATCTTTTAGCTATTTTGTGTATAAATGTAGAGTAAATGCTATAATGTCTATAATTATTTTAAACTGTTTAATGTATTATACATGTCATTCCCCAATAACTGTAGCATATTATTTTAGTTGTAATATTTTGGTACATGTTTACCCCTCCATAGTTGCCAGATAACTGCAATATAAACTTTGCTAAAGCTTTGAATCTTTCAGGTATTTGTTCACTTGCTACTTTGGCAGAGCTAACAAATGTTCTGTAATTTTATTATCCCATTTCCTTTTGTATGACCAATTCCTCTTTTTTATTTTTATATTTTGATATAGAAATTCACCTTGAAAAATCCATAAAATAAATATATGATGAGATTGACAAACATTCTGGACCTTACCATGAATTCTGACTTTGGAAGGCAGAGGAGGGGGATAAATACCATATCAGTACAAAAAATCCATGACAAATTAACTGATGATAGTGAAAATTTTCCAGTTTTTTTAAATGTATCAATCTATAACAATGTAAGATTATAAAAAAAACTTCAAAGAAAAGCTGAAAGCCTGCCCCTATCTGTGTCCATTATAAACTTGAACTATATCCAGTCTGGGGAACTTGACCTTTATGTTAACTCAAAGCATAATCTCTAGAGACCAATCCTAAAACAAACATGGTGGACTCCTAAAGATGAACAGGAAATCCAACATTCAACCTGGTGCCAAATCCCTGCCCAGGTCTCCAATATTCATTAACCTTGAGTTCAGGCACCACTGCACTAAGAGACATTTAGGAAACTTCTGTCCTGCTGGAAATCCTGAGATAAGCCAGAACTGGAAAGAACATTGTGAGAAAACCTAACAGGCAATTCTAAAGAAGAAAATCGGCTTTCACAACTGAACTACCAAGCCCAGGTAAATTGAAATGAGTGACAGCTTTAGCGGAAGAGAAATATCAAGAGAAAATCCCAGTGAGGAGAGGAGTATAGCATGGGATGGGAAGCAGGAATTGGAAAAGGGGAGTAAGAAACTAAAAGGAAAACAACCGCAACAAAGATCAAATCTGAGAACTTTGTAGGAAACAGGAGGGCAGAGAATCCCATCTCCCAACTTCCAGAAAGCCATTTCTCACCCCAAACTTTTTCACACATATGTGCACACAAACACACACCACACACTCTAAAAAGGTTGATTACAAAAGAGGGTTGATTACAATAAGTTACACTGAGATGCCACAGAAAAGTGGCAGGAAAATATCCTTGCCCTGCCTGGTGAGGTAGGGTGGGGTGATGGAGGCGAGGTGATCAAGACAAAAGAGGAAAACTTGGAAGGGGAGCTTGTACATGTACCAGCACTCTGTCAGCATCTTCTTACCTAGCATCTGATTCCCTGACAGGTTGGAATAGTCCCACAGCACAGTGGTCGCTCAGAATGACTGTAAGAAGGAAAGTTGTTGGCTAGCAAGTGAAGATGTCTGTTTGAGGGGGAGCTGTTTCCCACCCCTCCTCCAGGTTAGGTCAAGAAAGACAGACTAATGAATAGAGCTCTCTTTCTAAAGCCTTACTCAGACTTCTAAGCAAATCTTCCAAAGACTTATTAATATTGCTACTTTTGTAACATAAAAATTAGAACTGACTTATTCCCAATTTATCTTAAATTATTAAATGTTTATTTCAGCATCCTTCTACCTGAGAAACAATGACTCCCAAACTATAGTATCAATAACCTCCCTCCGAGGAGAGGCGAGGTGTATGAAGAGAGTAACATGGAAACTTACATTACCATATGTAGAATATAGATAACCAATGGGAATTTGTTGTATGACTCAGAATCTAAAACAGGGCTCTGAATCAACCTAGAGGGGTGGGATGGGGAGGGAGGTTCAACAGGGAGGGCACATATGTATACCTATGGCTTCCTGTTGATGTTTGACAGAAAACAACAAAATTCTGTAAAGCAATTATCCCTCAATTAAAAAATAAAGTTTTAAAGAATAAAAAAATAAACAACCTGCCACCAAAAAAAAAATGCTGATTTTAATCCAAATTAGGTGCAATTAAAGATAAAATATATTGCCTTTCATGAGACAGAGGCTTTCACAACTTCTTCAGACAGAATTCTGGGCCTTAATAATTATAGAAGATTCGTGAATCAGGTAGTTCTTTAAAATCAGATATATGTGGTGTCTCTCTGTGTGTATATGTCCATGTATATGTCCAGAAAAAGAGAAATAAATATGGCAAAATGTTAGCAGTTATTGGATCTAGATGGAAAACATAAGAATCTTTAATATCCTTTCACCTTTTTGTACTCTTAAAAAATTTATAATGAAATGTTGAGAATTATGCACACTGAAGAATTGGTGCTTTTGAACTATGGTGTTGGAGAAGACTCTTGAGAGTCCCTTGGACTGCAAGGAGATCCAACCAGTCCATTCTAAAGGAGATCAGCCCTGGGATTTCTTTGGAAGGAATGATGCTGAAGCTGAAACTCCAGTACTTTGGCCACCTCATGAAAAGAGTTGGCTCCTTGGAAAAGACCCTGATGCTGGGAGGGATTGGGGGCAGGAAGAGAAGGGGACGACAGAGGATGAGATGGCTGGATGGCATCACTGACTCGATGGACGTGAGTCTGAGTGAACTCCGGGAGTTGGTGATGGACAGGGAGGCCTGGCGTGCTGCGATTCATTGGGTTGCAAAGAGTCGGACAGGACTGAGCGACTGAAGTGAACTACACTGAACTGATGTATATAACCTGAGCATTCCCTTCAGATTATCCTATTATACTATAAGTGTTTTTCTGGTACATTTTTTCACCAAGTATATCATGGTTATTTCTCCATAGCAATAAAGGTATGTGTGCAGTATTATTTTCAAAAGTAGTCCATTGTATGGCATGCTTTAACTTTTTAAGACTAATTCTCAATTACAGATGTTCAGATAGTTTCCATTTGTTGTTATGCTAAATTAATGCTATAGGCGTTTTGCATACACATCTTTGCTTGTATGTGATTATTTCCATATGTAATCCCTAAAAGTAGAAATACCAGGTCAAAGAATGTACGTTTCTTTACATTTTGAGACACTTGTAAGATTACTCTTAATACAATTTGCAGTTATATATTCCCTTCCATGGGCTTCCCTGGTAGCTCAGCTGGTAAAGGACCTGCCAGCAATGCTGGAGACCTGGGTTTGACCCCTGGATTGGGAAGATCCCCTGGAGGAGGGCATGGCGACCCACTCCAGTATTCTTGCCTGGAGAACCCCATGGACACCGGAGCCTGGCGGGCTACAGTCCACGGTGTCGCAAAGAGTCAGACAGCACAGCATTACCTTCCACAGTGCACGAGTGGGCCCATTTCCTCACAGTCTTGCTGAACACTGGTTACTAATTTTTAAAAGCATTTTCTACTGATAAGATGGTAAGCATTCCTTTAATTTGCTTTTATTTCATCACTGGTGATTTTAAATTTTATTTCATATGTTTATTGGCCATTTGTAATTTGTCTTTTGCTCTTCTGCTGGAGTATTCACAATCCCCTTATTGATTTTATAAACCTCTTGTATAATATCTCTTTTATAATAAAGCCATGTACTTTTTGTCTTTTAACTTTGTTTATAGTGCTTTCTATATCTCATGGAGATATTTTCATATAACCAATCTGAATTTTTCTGTGGATTTTGGCTCTAAATATCACTTTAGGCAACATCCTTTTCCATCCCTAGTTTATGAAAATCTTGCCTGTATCTTCTTCCACTACCATTATGCCTTTTTTACATGTAAATGATATCTATTTAGACTTTAAATTGACATTAAATAGCCATACTTTTTGTTTTGTTCTGGTTTTCCCCAAACCAAGTAGAATAAGTACTTTTTTTCCCCAACACCATATCTTTCCCAAGTGTCATTCATCAATAACCTCAGGATGATTAATTCTGCATCTTAATTCACTTTCTCTCTACTCTTAAATTGTGTGCCAATCATGGCCATTTGAATTCAGAAAGTACTACTAACACAAATATTCATGCAATGGTATTTCAGGACATTCATACACATTTCTGAAGTTCTGGAAAATCATTTCAAAACCATACAAGTTCCCCCAAAGTATTAGCTTTCCTGCCCAGCCACCCCCCAACTCCCATCTTCCAACCCCTCCCCGCCCTCCATAGGAAATGCACTAAGAGTCTCCATTCATTTAAGAAGTGAGTTAAGTATTCTTACCTGGAGAATCCCCTGAACAGAGGAGACTAATGAGCTACAGTCCACGGGATAGCAAAGAGTCAGACACAACTGAGTGACTCAACAACAACAGCTAAGGAAAGATAATATTTTTAGCAGTCTTGAGAGTTTATCAAAGTCTTCAACTCACAGAGGGGCTTCCCTGGTAGCTCAATTAGTAAAGAATCTGCCTGCAGTGTAGGAGACCCAAGTTTGATCCTTGGGTCAGGAAGATCCCCTGGAGAAGGAAATGGCAACCCACTTCAGTATTCTTGCCTAGGAAATCCCAAGGACAGAGGAGCCTGACAGCCTACAGTCCATGGGATCGCAAAAGTCAAACACAACTTAGCAACTAAATCACCACCAGCTCACAGAGAAGGATGGAATTTTCTCCCAGGCCACTGCTGTTTCACTTGCTCTACACATGTGACAAGTCAGAGTGTAGTGTTTCCTTAAAAAGACTTTTCAGATATTCTCTGATCACAGATGTGGAAGACAGGGCAACCTGAACCCAATGGTAAAGAAAAAAAATCTGTCCAGCAGTTTTTATTCATGTTTGTCTATGAAGTTTTCTTCCTCATTGTGAGTGCAGGTCTATGTGTGTGTTTGGCAGAAATGAGATGAAAAGAGACATGTTTCTGTTTCTACAGAATAAAGTAGAAGGTCCTTTCTATTTTTTTTCACAAAATGGTTAATGAAGTACCATAGAAAAATAGATTTCCATGAATCAGGCAGAATAAGCTTAAAGTGTTTGCTACTTCCAAATCATGTCTCCACTTTCTCTCTCATCTGAAGCCAATAATCACAGTGTTTCACATCAATGAATTTGCTTTCTTTTAACACCTAACCTTGTTAGGCCTAAGGTTAAAAATTGCTCTGTGAGTGTTAATCACAACTTTATTTCATCTCTTCCAAGCAGGTCATAACCTGTCCCTCCGAGAATACCACCCTCCCCACCAATTTCTCCAGGGAAATGGGCATCATTCTTGCCTATGTTGGTCTTTTGTTGTCTTTTTTGCCCAGCCACTGGAATAAGGATGAAGTCATCTGGTTAAACAGGTTCATTTCTTCCCAATCAAGAAAAACCAGCCCAATCCCTTCCATAAGATAACACTGTAAGCTGTAGTCATTGAGAGATCTGTTACTGAGTATGTGACCTATGAGACTGAACCAGAAGGCACCAGAAATGTAACCCCATTTACTCACCTGTTATTCAATGATGTAAGCAAATACTAACTTTGTGAAACTTAAGTGCTTACCTTCTACAGTCTATTTGCACTCGAAGTTCACCATTGGAGGATAGAAAAATTAGCATAAAATAGGATATTTTTGGAAGTGTAAGCTATCAGCCAATTCACCACTGTGCACTTGAACGATTTTTCTCTCTTTGGTCTTTGCCTAAACAATGTCAGTCAGTCCAGATTATACTGAAAGATTGGCAAGATACAGAAGATAGTTGGGAGGTACTATACCTTTTGAAAAGGTATGATTTAGCCATGTGGAATCCACCCTGTTTCAGATAGGGAACTTTCAAGCTTTGGCATGTCTCCTTGTGCTGATCTGCCAACCTCCACACACTATGTTTTGAAAGCACTTCCTCCAACTGCTGCTGAATGGCAGGGTGGACCTCCTGTGGGTCAGTTTTTCCATTCTCTCAGTCCTACTTAAGCATGGTGATCTGCTGTCTGTCAACCTTCTATTCTAGACCAGGCCCTGCCCTTGGCCTGTTCAGAAATCTGGGAGCTGTTAGAAAAAAGAGCCCTGTTAATGGTGTGCACCATAAAGCCAGCCATCTAAGCCTTCCCCACCTCACCAGCCACATACCACTGACTCTGAACCAGCCAAAGGCAGGGGCAGAGCCCAGGATATGTAATCATTTGGTTTGTTTTTAAACCACATTCCTTTACTGAATGCTCCCTGGTCTCCTCACATACCCTGTGTGCATGTGATGTGTGACCAGAAGCCCTTTGGTCTTCATGAAGCCCAGGGGTCATCTCTCTAGACTCAGCCCAGAGCTATCAGTGACATCTCATGACTTGACCTTTTGATCCATTCCAAAGAAGGAATTTTACTTTAACCACTTTCCAAATAGAAAGTGAAATCAACCACTGTTTACTGAGTACCAGATCTTTGCCCAGCATCGTCTAGAACACTCCAAGATGGTACAAATGTGGTAAGTCATTATCCCTGACTTCAAGGTACTTAAAATTCTATTAAAGAGACAAGGCCACACCCAGAGCCACGTGAGAAAAACAAGTAGTGACAAAAGTATGGTTTTGTCTTAGTAACATGGGAGATGGGGATTTCAAAGAGAAAAGATGTGAGATGGAAAGGTTAGGGAAAACTTCATGAAGGAAGTTAACCTCAAAAGATGAACTGATAGTGTTTTGCATTGTAAAAAAAATCAGAAAGTAGGAAAACAAGTGCATCATAATGAAAGGCTTTTGATGTTTTCAAGGGATGATTGGATAGGAAGTGACTTTTGCCAAAGAATACATCTTAATAATAGGAAGAGGTACCATTTAATGAGTGTATGTGTAAGGTACACAGTATAGTGTCATATCTGACATATATGAAATGGCATTTAATCTACACAATAAGTTCAGATACTATTGTTCAGTTCAGTTCATTTCAGTGCTCAGTCATGTCTGATTCTTTGTGACCCCATGGACTGCAGCACACCAGGCTTCCCTGTCCGTCACCAACTCCTGGAGCTTCCAATGAATATTCAGGACTGATTTGCTTTATGATTGTCTGCTTTGATCTCCTTGCAGTCCAAGGGACTCACAAGAGTCTTCTCCAACACCACAGTTCAAAAGCATCAATTCTTTAGTGCTCAGCTTTCTTTGTGGTCCATGTCTCATATCCATATCTGACTACTGGAAAAACCATAGTTTTGACTAGATAGACCTTTGTCGGCAAAGTGATATTTCTGCCTTTTAATTTGCTGTCTAGGTTGGTCATAGCTTTTCTTCCAAGGAGCAAGCATCCTTTTAATTCATGGCTGCAGTCACCATCTGCAGTGATTTTGGAGCCCAAAAGAACAAAGTCTCTCACTGTTTTCATTGTTTCCCCATCTAATTACCATGAAGTTATGGGCCAGTCAGTTCAGTCCCTCAGTCATTTCTGACTCTTTGAGACCCCATGAACTGCAGCACACCAGGCCTCCCCATCCATCACCAACTCCCGGAGTTTACCCAAACTCATGTCCATTGAGTTGGTGATGCCATCCAACCATCTCATCCTCTGTCATCCCTTTATCCTCCTGACCTCAGTCTTTCCCAGCATCAGAGTCTTTTCCAATCAGTCAGCTCTTTGCATCAGGTGGCCAAAGTATTGGAGATTCAGCTTCAACATCAGTCCTTCCAATGAACATCCAGGACTGATCTTTAGGATGGACTGGTTGAATCTCCTTGCAGTACAAGAGACTCTCAAGAGTCTTCTCCAACACCATGGTTCAAAAGCATCAATTCTTCTGTGCTCAGCTTTCTTTATAGTCTAACTCACATCCATACATGACTACTGGAAAAACCACAGCCTTGACTAGATGGACCTTTGTTGACAAAGTAATGTCTCTGCTTTTGAATATGCTATCTAGATTGATCGTAACTTTTCTTCCAAGGAGTAAGCGTCTTTTAATTTCACGGCTGCAGTCACCTTCTGCAGTGATTTTGGAGCCCAGAAAAATAAAGTCAGCCACGGTTTCTACTGTTTCCCCATCTATTTGCTATAAAGTGGTGGGACCAGATGCCATGATCTNCTAGTGGTGTTGCCCACTTTCTTCAATTTAAGTCTGAATTTGGCAATCAGGAGCTCATGATCTGAGGGATCTCAAAATTCTGAGAAAGCCTCTGCAATGATTGCCTCAGAGTGGAGTGGCTGCTGCACATGGGAAGCCAGAACCCACCCATGTCAGCTGATAGTTGTTTTGGAAACCAGTTGACTTTGGGGGATTTGTATTTCCCATTCGCTAAGGAAGTATTTCTGACCGTCTCTCACTAAAGGACAACCCAGGCTACCTTGTTTTTCTTTTGGCTTATTGAATGCTATATAGTCTAATCAAATGTTGGGGGCAGGGACCAATAGTGTCTTTAAATTGTGATTTTAAAAAAAAATTGTGATGTTTTCCCACTCTAGGTAAGGAAGAGAGTAGGTGATTCCTGTCATAGCTGCTGAGATTGCAGCTGTGCCTAAGGGGAGAGGGATTTTTGTAATGCTCTTTCCCAAGCCTTGGGATAGCAATAATCCCAGTGGCTCATTATCTCTGTCCAGCAGCCTATATTTTAGCCTTTTTTCACCTCTTCCCTAATTGAGTCATCTGAAGCTCCTCTCCTCAATGATCTCTGACCTGTAGCCTCTGAGAAAATAGCCCACAGGACTGGGCCCTTCTTAACCATCTATTTTGCTTCTAAACTATGTTAAGTTTCTGTAGTGGCTATCTTATGTAAGATCCAATAAAAAAATGTTATATGTAGTTTCTATTAGATGTTAAAATGTTATATATATATATATATATATATATATAGAAGAAACACAGTGCCCTTTGCACTTTTCAGAATTACTGAATTAACTGAAATTCAGTGATGTGAAAGCTCATGTGTTCAAAGAGGCTGGAATCTTCTTGGCAATGTCCTTGCAC
>SJXQ01002188.1:45211-68845 GCA_006408695.1 Aepyceros melampus
CTGCCTTAGAATAGATGCAAATACTTCAGGCCCACCTAGTCATGTCTAGGCCCAATCTAGATCTCTCAACCCCTCCATTGTGAGGCAGAATCCCTGCACCATCCACTACCTAAACTGTCTTTTACATAAACTGCAATAATGCCCCCCACAAATTCATGTTAGTCTTCTTCTAATGCTGAAGTAATAGTTTAGCAATGTGTCCATTTATTCAGCATATTCTTATTAAATGCTCACTAGACACTAGTCCCTGTTCTGCCACACAAACAGTATCATAAAAAAAATTTTTTTTCCTATTCCCCTTCTTGTTCTTCCCTATCCTACTCCCTAGAGGTTAGTTACCTAACCTAATAACATTAAATTTATGCTATGAAAGGTTATCAGTATTAGTAAATGGGTTGTTGGCTTGTAGGAGTTGCAATCTAATGATTATAAGCCTATATCTTAGTTTTTCTAGGACAGAACCAAAAATGGATCCTACTGGCCTTGAGTATATCTTGATGGGAGCAGAATGGAGCCAGGAATGCTATCAGAGGGATGTAAAAGGAAGATAGGGAATTGTGGGGACAGATGGAGGAGGAGATTTCCAGGGTCCACCTGTTAAAATTATCTGTTGCTACATAAAAAATTACCCCAAAATCTTTGTGACTTAATAATAAGTGGGCTTCTCTGTGGGTTCAGTGGTAAAGAATTCACCTGCCAATGCAGGAGAAATGGGTCTGATCCCTAGTCCGGGAAGATCTCACAAGCCACGGAACAACTAAGCCCTTTCACCACAACTGTTGAGCCTGTGCTCTAGAGCCCAGGAACCACAAAGCCCACACACCGAAATTAGAGAGTAGCCCCCACTCACCACCACTGGAGAAAAGCCCAGGCAGCCACAAAGACCTGGCAGGGCCAAAAATAAACAAAATCGTTTAAAAAACGATAATTATTATATCTCAGATCTTCTGTGGATAAGCAATGCTCAGGGCACTGTGAGGAAATAGCTTGCTTCTGTTCATAATGTCTGAACCTCAGCTGGGAATGCAAAGGCCAAGGGATAGATCATCCTGTGGTTTTTCCACATGACCTTGGCTTCCTCACAGCTGGTGGCTAGATTCCAAGAGCAAGTGTCCAGAGAGAGAGACAGAGGAGAGAGAAAAAAGAAAAGCAGAAGTTGTATCCTTTTTATGACCTAGCCTCAGAAGTCACGAGGTATCACTTCTGCCATACTTGATCAAACCTAGATTCATAGGATGGAGACATAGGATCCACCTCTCGGGAGCCCCACCTCTCAGCGGTGTAAGTCACACTATAAAGAGAGCACAGGGAATTGAATAAACCTATTTGTATGGCCATCTTTATAAAATACAATCTACAATGCCACTTAGAGGGAAATCTGAATGAACTCCTAGATGATACAGTGTGTGTGGTAACTAGATGTTTCTGCAGTCTCCCCTACAGGATGTTGGGCATTTCTTGCTAGTAGACTTTATTAACATACCAATGTTAATATTAATATTATTAAGCTGGAAACCAAGGTCCTCAGTATCCTCTACTTTATATTGTTCCAGATTGCTGCTGCTAAGTCGCTTCAGTCCTGTCCGACTCTGTGTGACCCTAGAGACGGCAGCCCACCAGGTTGGAGTTGGCCAAAAGAGAAACGAGTATGGGATTTGGCTGCCAGAAGTGAAGCAGTGGGCATTACTCCATGAAGACCATTGAGGAGAGACACGGTGAGGAACAGTTGCTCAGCAGGTCCTGACTTATCTTTGCTCTCCTCCACCAGGTTTCCAGCTCTTCCTCGTCTGCCCATGCCCACCACCAGGCCTTTGGCTGTGGACCTGTAGAGGCAGGAAGTGCACAGATCATCAGCTTTTCATAGACTTTACATAACTTCCTGTTCTCATGCCTGCTTCAATGGCTGGAAACACTTTGATTCTCAGATTGTTCCCTATGACTCCAACTTATTCACCTGCATCAGGGCCTTGAGAAGATGAGTTAGCCACTTTTCTTATTCTCCAGCTCCCTCTTGTTGAAGTTCAATATCTCAGCTAGTCTTACAGTTTGTAAAGTCTAATTCCTACAATAAATCTGTGATTTGATAACACTCATAGTGTCTCTGTTTCGCTGTCTGGGCCCTGACTAATAGAATTCATATTGAAAAATCTTGGGAGTGTCTGGATCAGTCATAGCAGCAAATCCACCTCCTTCCTGTTCAGACAATGTAAATGCTAGGGCATGAAAGGAGCCCGAACCAAGAAGTCCAGAAGTGGAAGTGACAGCAAACCAAATAAAGAGTGCTCTGAACAAAGCCGTTAAGGTACCGTGCCTCTAGCTCTGTGACGGCCACAGGTAGAGAGGTAGGTCTCACTTTTTGGTTTTTTTTCTGTTAATAATGCCTGCGTTCTGGAACCTGAGGCCCCATGAAGCTAGGAAATATTTAGAATCATGAAGAGAGGAAGTGTTTCTTGGCAACTGACTGATCTATAACAACATTGTCACTCATCAACCTAAAGTTCACAAAAGCCACGCCTTGGTTCACACAGTCATCTAATACCTGAGTAGAAGAACACGCTCCAGACCTTGAGGGAAGGACCTGCCTGACAAAACAAGAACAGTGAGTGTCTGTTAGAAAGAGCTTCCTTTGTAATACCGAGAGAACAGAAACAGAAGGGCTTCTGTTTCAAAGCCAGTATCCCCTGGGGAGAGGACATGTTCCCCTTGGTTTTCCCATCTTCCCAATCTGGCTTCACTTCTTCAGCCTAAACTCTCTGAACCTTGCCAGCAGGCATCAATTAAACTGCCACCTAGTAGACACCCTAACCTTCTTATGGGAAGGTAGCAAGCGTCTACCACTCACTCCAACCTTAGTCTAGGACCAGAGGAGGTCATGTCTCAGCCCTTCACCAATAGGAGTAGAACTGCTCTTCTTTACCACAAAATGTCATGTCAAAGCCAAACCTCAGTCTTAAATTTCCTGAAAGTATGAATAGAGCTCTCAGGAAGGGGCCAGGCCAGTGAGCCCCTAATGCACTAAGTACGTTGCTTTTCTAGCCCACTCAAGCTGGGAGAAGTAAAGAGCCTTCACACAACAACCTCAGCCTCCATGTCTTTTTCCCAAAGCCATAGCTTGACAGAATCATCCTATTAACAATGGGGGAGGTGCGGGTAGCAATTATTAAATGACACTATTTGTGAAAGTAATGTTGTATCTTAGATGCAGTTCTGTCAGAGGAATTAGACAAGAAAATGTCAAGGACAAAGTGCAAGTATTCAAGCCCACTATGTTTTGTGCCTTTGTTGCCCTACAGAACATTCTTCCAAGTCACCATGATCTAAAGCCAGTTAAGAGCAAAATCAGACAATACCATCTTAAAACTCATTTTAATTGAATGCATTGGAAATCCAGTGCTATAACAATACATACTCTTAAAAGGTAAGCTAAATTTTAAAAATCAGTTTTAATTTTCTTCACATATGTAAAGCATCAAGTATTGATTTTGTATAACCAAGGATAAGAAGAGAAATTCACAGACAAGAGCAGTAGTTCTCAACTAGGAGCGATCTTGACCCCAGGGTATATTTGACAAGATATGCAGATGACACCACCCTTATGGCAGAAAGTGAAGAGGAACTAAAAAGCCTCTTGATGAAAGTAAAAGAGGAGAGTGAAAAAGTTGGCTTAAAACTCAACATTCAGAAAATGAAGATCATGGCATCTGGTCCCATCACTTCATGGGAAATAGATGGGGAAACATAGGAAACAGTGTCAGACTTTATTTTTGGGGGCTCCAAAATCACTGCAGATGGTGACTGCAGCCATGAAATTAAAAGACGCTTACTCCTTGGAAGAAAAGTTATGACCAACCTCGATAGCACATTCAAAAGCAGAGACATTACTTTGCCGACTAAGGTCCGTCTAGTCAAGGCTATGGTTTTTCCAGCAGTCATGGATGGATGTGAGAGTTGGAGTGTGAAGAAAGCAGAGCGCTGAAGAATTGATGCTTTTGAACTGTGGTGTTGGAGAAGACCCTTGGACTGCAAGATCCAACCAGTCCATTCTGAAGGAGATCAACCCTGGGATTTCTTTGGAAGGAATGATGCTAAGCTGAAACTCCAGTACTTTGGCCACCTTATGCGGAGAGTTGACTCATTGGAAAACTCTGATGCTGGGAGGGATTGGGGGCAGGAGGAGAAGGGGACAACAGAGGATGAGATGGCTGGATGGCATCACGGACTCGATGGATGTGAGTCTGAATGAACTCCAGGAGTTGGTGATGGACAGGGAGGCCTGGCGTGCTGCGATTCATGGGGTCGCAAAGAGTCAGACACAACTGAGCAACTGAACCGACTGAACCGAACCGAAGATATTTTTGGTCATCACAACTGGCAGGAAGAGGGGATGCTGCCCCTGGCATTTAGCTGATAGAGAACAAGGGTGCTGCTAAACATTTTATGATGCACAAGACATCTCCTCTCACACTAATAAATAAGTGTCTGGCCCAAAATGTTAGTATCTTAGATGGGAAAATCTTGGACTAGCGACACCAAAAATGAACTTAAATTCTTTTCAGCAATCATGAATTTTAAATAAAGTGTAACACTTATAATCTAAGTTCACACTGTGAACCCCCTTCATGCTCCTTAAGCCTGTGTTCCAGTCACAGTACTGATAGATGACCTACGGAATGAGAATTTAAAAAACACAAAACTGTGCTTACAATCAAGATAAGCATCTCCATAGCACAGAACCAGACAGCAATGTGAAATGGAGTGCCTTCCACACTCTGGGTATAGGTGCAGTAGCAGCCGTGAGTTTGGTTCCTGTACACAGTGGAGACATGGGGGAAAAAACCAAGTTTCACTGTATGAAAGCAGGTTTTAAGAATAAGTTGAGAAAAGCTGCTACACAGAACTCTCTGAAGCAATGTCTTGCAGGAAGCTGAATGCCCAGGCAGGTAAAGGAAAAATACATAAATATTGACCAGTACCTGAGCATAGCCACTCAGTGCCTGAATCTGTGATATCCTTAATGTCACCATGAGATAGGGACTTGAGTCACCAACATAAGAACTGCTTCTGGTCTCTGAGCCGAGGGGTCAGTGATAGTGACCACAAAAGCACTAGACGCAGGGAGGGTGAGAGAATAAATCTACACATCAAATTCCAAAATGCGTGAAGAAAATTAACACTCAAAAAAGTTACTTTAAAAAATCAACAGACCATAAATCTACTGTTAGTTGTTCAGTTGTTTCCAACTCTTTGTGACCCCATGGACTATAGCCCACCAGGCTCCTCTGTCCATGGAATTCTCCAGGCAAGAATACTGGAGTGAGTAGCCATTCCCTTCTTCAGGGGATCTTCCCAACTCAGGGATCAAACCTGGCTCTCCTTCACTGTAGGGAGATTCTTTACCACTGAGTCACCCAACCAAAAGAGATTTGGCAATAGCCGGTGACATTTTTGATCGTCTTAACTGGCAGGGTTAAGTGTATTACTGGCATCTAACAGGTAGAAGCACTGGAAAATTCATCAGAATTCAGAATAGCATGATGAAAAAAATTATTTCTGTATGAAATAGTAGTTAAAAGACAAAAGATAAATTAACAGTAGTTCCAGGAAGGGTATTAGAAGGAATACAGTTGATACAATACTCAAAGATAAGGTAGATAAAATGCTTAAAATATGAAGAAGTCTATGAGCACTATTAAAAGAACACTCTAAGTACAAGCAGGATAAACAAAGATAAGTCTGCATCTAGACATCAGAGTAAATCAACAGAATATCAATATGTAAAGAGAAATTTTTTAAAAACTACCAGGGGAAAGGAGAGAACACCTAAAAGTAATGACAATAAACAAGTTTCTTAACGTTTTCACTATCAGTAGATTTGTCATCAGTAGCAATAGATGCCAGAAAATAACATAATGATATCCTCTAAAACCTTAGGGAAAGAGTGCTTAACCTAAAATTCTATACTAAGCCACATTATCTTTCAAGAGTAGAGGCAAAATAAAATTAATCTTGAACATAATAAAAATACCCATAGACTCTACATAAACAAGGCTCTTTTTGTGTAAATAGAGGCAAAGGTGTTTATGTGTGTCATATACATGTAAAACTGTATATAATCACATATATTTGTATAAAAGCGTTTATTGCATGTATATGTGTGTACATGTTTATACAGTTTTAGTTTCCAAACCAAGAGAGGAACAAAAACAGGGAGTATGTCTAAAACTATCACAATAAAGAAAGAGAGAGGAAAAAAAGAAAGAAAGAGGAAGAAAGAAGGAAGGAAATGGAGAAAAAGACAGAAGGAGGGAGGGAGGATAGGGGCAAAGGGAAAGGATGGTAACCAGAAAGCAGAGCTGAGATAGTAGAAGCAAATCCAGCAGTGCCAATAATCATAACAAATGCAAAAAGAGTAACCGAACTGCGTGAGAGCTCTCGGTGGTGTCGGACTCTGCGACTCCATGGACTGCAGCCCACCAGGCTCCTCTGACCACGGGATTTCCCAGGCAAGAATGCTAGAGTAGGCTGCCATGCCATCCTCCAGGGGATCTTCCCAACCGAGGGATCAGCTGAGCCTGCAGCTCCTACACTGACAAGGGGATTCTTTACCACCGAGCCCCTTGGGAAGCCCAAATAACAGAGATTATCAAGAAAGAAAAATATATAGTTCGCAAGAGACTTGTTAAAGTGCATAGAAAGTTTGGAAATAAAGGTCTAGGAAAGATATATCATGAAAATATTAATCAAAAGAACTCTCATGTTTCAAATATGTGTCAATTTCCTTCTCTGTAAAATAGTAATGATGGTGTATCATAATGCTAGTCTCTCAAGATTAGATGACATAATGTTCAAGTGTGTCACACAGGCCCAATAACAAATACTCAATCCCTGTTGGATTTAAATCTCTTATCCTGAAACAGTGTTCTAAGAACCCCCATACCAGCTAAAGACTGTTCTTCTTATAAACAGACAGCTTATCTTGGGAGTTAGCACCGCCTTTTTCTGGTGGCATGAGCTTCCGGACCACTTTACTTTTTCCATACTGGGAAACTGACAGCTTAGATTCAGGAATAAAGAGTCTATATTAGGTGTTAATGCCTCTCAAGGTAAGGTATTCGGGGAATTTCACAGGTGCATTACAAAGATATAGAGACTAAATCAGAATTCCAACTTCCTGGGACTCTGGAGGGAAAGAAGTGTGTTTTATGTTCCATTCTCATCAGTGTTTACTATTCCTGGTAGATGAGTACACTAGGAGAAACAACTTCTAAGACTGAAAGAAGCTCTGAAAAGAAGTCTGATCATACTGTTATTTACCAAATGGGGTCAAATTCTAAAATCCTGCTGGATGAAAAAGTACAAAATGTAAAATGTTATTATAGCTTCTAGAATTTTCAAACAGCAATAGCTTAAATTCAAAATTTAAAATTTAGTCTGAGGGTTTCAGCTTATAATCTTCAGCATAGCATAATAGTCCTATGATAATAACATTTTCAGTTACACTCGGAAAGACAAAATTTGACCATAAATATAAGGTAGAGTTTGGTTTTGACTTTAAATTATACAAAAGCTATACCTGCTTAGGTATAATGGGGTGCCAGACCTTCTGATAGCTTTTTTTTTATTTCTTTTGAAAGGTTCCAAACCATGTACTTTCAATATCATATTTAGCAAGAAAATATTTTCAAGCACCTTATCACAACCCAGTATCTGAGAAGCTGCCATTCTGAATCAACACTGCCCTAAATTTTGGAGCTAGTGTGCAACAAAATGCCAATTCTCACCAAACCTACGTGAAAATTTTAACAAGATGTCCTCTACTTTTATTTGATGTAGCAAGAGAAAAAGACAACTTCCCTGTTAGGAACTGAGAGAAGTCAAAAAAAATCAAAGGAAATATTTTCCAATGAAAGAAAAAGCAACACATCACATTTGTAATAACTTCTTTCTTGCTAACCATAAGCTCCATAAAGACAAAAACTATGGCTAAACTGGTAACATTAATACCTTTGACAGTCAATAATGCCTTTGATATAAAATTCGCTATTATAGAGCATGATCCAATAAGTGCCAATTGATTAACTCAGATGAGACTCTCTTGGACCAACCCTTCCTTCTTGATTTTTGTAATTGTTCACTTTCCCACTCTGAGTACCCCTCATCCCTCTCCTTATTCCCTCTTCTCCCTTTAAAATGCCCAGTTACCTCTTTATAAATTGAAGTTGAATTCAGTTCTGAACTCTTTTCTTTATTACAGTTATATATTATTGATGAAAATCTGTCTTTACCACTTTGACTACTGCCTGACTTTATCTTCAATAGTACTTGTATATTAAAATAAAATGACTTTTAAAACTGCCAACTTTAAGAAATAGAACTATCCCAATTTTTAAGCACTGTTCAATAAAATCTATAAAGAAGGGGTAAAATGAAAAGAAGAAGGAGATGATAAAGAAAGCCATAATGGTTATTTTGACTTTAAATGATTGAGCTCCTCTGGAATGGAGAATACTAACACGGTGTCAGAAATAAATACAGAGAACCACTGCAAGCCTTCCTTCCTCCATTTATCCTTTCAACAAATTCTATTGAGCACCTAGTATATCAAGAACCAAGCAAGCAGGCAGAATAACCCGGCAGCCAAAACCTATATGGAAATTAAAACTCAAGACTAATAAAAGAAAAGGTAAAAACAAAACAGAGTCCTGCATGCTGCTGCTGCTGCTGCTAAGTCGCTTCAGTCGTGTCCAACTCTGTGCGACCCCATAGACGGCAGCCCACCAGCCTCCCCTCTCCCTGGGATTCTCCAGGCAAGAACACTGGAGTGGGTTGCCATTTCCTTCTCCAGTGCATGAAAGTGAAACTGAAGTCATATCCAACTCTTAGCGACCCCATGGACTGCAGCCTACCAGGCTTCTCCGTCCATGGGATTTTCCAGGCAAGAGTACTGGAGTGGAGTGCCGTTGCCTTCTCTGAGAGTCATGCATAATTTATTATTTATTATTATATCTTATTAACATTTTAGAACCTCATTAGTACCAGCACTGTGCCAACCACATATATATATTTTTTTAACTTTTAACTTTTTATTTTTTTTTAACACCAAAAACATCTTGTATTGGGGTATATCCAATTAACAATGTTGTGGTAGTTTCAGGTGAACAGCAAAGAGACTCAGCCATACATATACATGTATCCATTCCCCCCAGTGGAAAGACATGCCCAACCCCAGAACATTTTATCAAATGATCTGGGGATGGGCAGATCTGACCACTCAATTCTTACAGTCTTTCACATAGCTTCATACCCTATGGTTGCTCTTGTTAATGAGAAAAAGAACACAGATTGTTAAATTGTTTCCATTACTGTATATCAAGTCTTGTACCATTCTGATAAAACCTTAGGTTAATCTAAATTTATCCGACCTGGGAAAGTCTTCTAATATTGTCATCAGATTCAAAAAATGAATATCATGAACCCTCCATCCTCCACAGTTAGCTTTCTCCTGGCTATAATATTCATTTTTCTTGCTGGACCATGCTCCTAGGAATGACACCATTAGTGCCAGTTTTCTGGAATGACCATCAGAGGCCAGGCAGCTACACAACTCTCCTGTGGTTTCTAATGCCAGAGGGCCACACTGGGGCATGGATCAGCTTTGCCACAGAGGATCCTCCAGTCCCACTACAGAATCTCTGGCTGCCACACTGAGGACCAGCAACTCTTCAAAGTCACTTTTCTGGTTGCCCCAAAAACTCTCTTCCCAATAGTGTTTCTTTATATTTTTTGAAAAACACATGTCAAAACCAATACAGTATTGTAAAGTAAAATAAAGAAAATTAAAAAAAAAAAAAGAAAAACATTGATATGACGGATAAAACTAGAGGACCACTTGCTCAAGTTCCTAGGGTTTTCCAAGTTGACTATAAGTTTTAAACTCAAATACTAGACTCTTAGGTAAAATCTAGCATGGAGGTCATTGATCCTGCTGTCAGATCAGTAGTAACATGACACAGGCCACAAGAGAAAGTTTTGCAACATCACTACTTACCTGTCTAACGGGGAAGAAATCCTTTGGATTTCTAAAAACCAACATCTGAATTAGTACCACCAAAATGAGGATCCTTAGCAATATTTAGTGCCTTGGAGAAATTTGATTTACCTGAAGAATAAAATTAAGCTTAAAACAGAAGTTTTTGAATGAAATGATATTAATAGTATCAGCAGCCAAGTCTTGGAGACCAAGAGAAATATATTGAGGTTTGAGGTCTGGGAAAGAGAGGCCATTCATAGAAGAAATTGACGGGGATGTAGAAAGCTGTGACCACAGAGAAAAAATCAATCCAGCCCTCAACTTCAAAGAGGACAGCAAACAAAGGGGAAGTCTGAGAAGGAAATACATAGGGGATTGAGAAACTTCACCATAAAAATGACTGAATGTGAAGGTGTCAAGGGGAGGGGAAACAGATGAACTAACTCAAAAGAAATTGAGCTTTCTACACAGAGAAAGCACACAATTTTTTGGAGAGGTCCAAAATTTTACAAAGAAAACGTTATTATTGTTTGTTCTTTCCTATCGCCGCAGCCCAACTGGAAAGCAATAGAGTCAGCTAGAAAAACACAATGCAGGCTTCTGTTCTAGGGGAAATGGGAAAAAAAAAAAAAAAAAGAGGTCCAAGGTTGCCTCCTTCTTACCCATTCTTGAGGCACATTTTTATACCATTGTTGGACTTTGCAGTTTTCCTCTGGTTGCCATGGCATCAGAGAGACAAATGCCCTGCTTCCATTTTAAAACTGAATTCCCTTACAAACAAAATTGTTTCCATTTGAGAATATTCTCACCCTCACACTCCATCAGAGCTGTTTTCAAAAGAACGTGTCTTTTAAAAATATGGATGAAAATCCATTGCATTCTTCTAATTAGGGAAGAAATACATAGTTCTTTTTTAAGAACTAGAAAGTACAGGAAAATATTTTCTAAATGAAATTAGATGAGTTTATGAGCTCTTCACCTACAGGTGACCAATGGCTCACATTTGGACACATTTATTTCAGGTATTTCCTCTATGTAAATATATTTTTTGTTTTATATATTACAAAACTGCAGCCCCATTATGTATACAGTTGTGCATACTTCCTTTTTATCACTTTCTCTCCTGTAGATGTACTCTTCTAAAGCAGGGTTATAAAATTCAGAGGTGGTCTTTATAGAACTTCAGCACTTTTTTCATTTGCATCTTATATATCTTATCTAAAGAAGAATTTAATAAGATGACAGTCTGGCCTTTGTGTCCCCATGAATCGAAATGTTTGAGAGAAGTTAGCAGCAGAAAAGGATGAGTTAACTGTGTTAGGAAATTCTTGGAAATTTTTGTTCACTTTCCATTACATCACATCATTGAAAAGGGAGTAGGGATAGCATCAAATAAGGTTTGTTTGAACCAAAAAGATCTGAGAAAGTAACTATAAAATGTTATGGGTTTGTTCCAACAATACATGTACCAGAGAAATTTACAATTAGCAATTCTTTAACCTATTCATTCTTGCAAAGCAGATCAAGATTACCAGGCTAGTCCCATAAACCAGGAAACTGGACTCTGAAGGATATAAAAACCCCAACAAAGAAGGTGTAGTAGTGGAAATTACATCAGTTTTGCCTCAAACAAACGTGGTTCAAATCTAAGCCCTGCAATTCAGTACATGTGTGACCTAAAACATGTTGCTTTAATTCCCTAAATCTCAATTTCCTTATCTCTAATAATTTGGATTGAAAAACTACCCAGCCACAGCACTGCAATAAGAATTAAATGAGATGAAATGGGGGAAACGCTTTAACATCATGCCTGACAGAGGGTAGGTGTCTGGTTCAAATTCATACCTTCTTTCAATGGCAATCTGAAATAAACTTAAAACTTGACTTCAGAATTACACCATTTCCTTAAACAATGGTGTTTATGTTTGTTATGTGAGTGATTAATTATTCTACGTTGTTTTTCTTACATTAACATTCTTGTTAACACTGTCTCCATTCTCCTTTCAGTGAAAGTTATGTAATGCAAAAAGTTTTCTGCAGAAACTTTAGAGTCAGGAAGAAAAGGAATGTTCATATTTCCAACAAGTTTCTTTTTCTGAATTCCCAGCTCGGTAGAGGAAACAAGTTAATTTGTGTACTGTCAAAATCAAAAGAGAAAAAAAGACTTCCCCTGTTCACTGTTAAGAAATCTCCTTAACTATTCTACCAGGACTTCCAGAATCAAGATTAAAAAGAAAGAAAAAAAATTATGTTTCCACAGGTTTCATATCAATAGGAGGATGTTGAAATTGTGCCGGTAAACAGAATAAGGAAGCAAAAGCCTCATTAGGACCTAATTATTTTATAATTAACCTACTGAAAGCAGATGCAATCCAGAGTTTGCTCAAGAGATTTTTGAAGATTAAGAGATTAAATTAAACCAATTATTTACTAAACCTGAAAATATATGGCAGGCATCAAAAAAATTCTCATTTTTTAATATTCCTAGGGTTAGTCTAAGTCCTAATAAAAAGTAAAAGTGTCATCATTTTTCTTTTAGATATTATCTTTATTTATTTAGCATGTTTAAAAATCACTTGTATAGGTAAATCAATGTAACATTGGAAACAGATAAATTATATCCCATATTTATAGTCATCCTAAGTACAAACTACTGATGCTAGTACTAGAAGATTGATGATTAGATAGATAGCAAAATACTACTTCTGAACCATTTTTTAAATTAGTACTTAGATATAAATCTGGCCTAGTCTGCTGAGATAGCCTATAAGTTTCTTTATAAGTCAATGTCATTTTACAAATGAAAACAATACATAGAAAAGTTTTGTGATTTGGCTAATGATCTAAAGGCTTGAAAAAATACAAAAAATAAAAAAGCTATAAAGACTTGAAAACTAAAATAAACATGTTTGGATTTTTTCCTGGGACAGTGATGAGTTATTGAAAGTTTTTTACCATGAGCGTTACATCATCTCTAAGAAGTAGGAAGATCATTCAGAAAATAGTTTGCAGAATAAACTTAAGGAGGGAGAAATTAGTGACAGGAAGTTTAAATAAAATTATTCGGCAAAAGGGTAATTTTAAAGAGAGACAGGTTTGCTTCAACTGAAAGTGGTTTTGTTTCAGTTTGCATTTGGGGTTTTTTGTCTCCCCTACAGCATTAGAAATTCCTTTTCTATTGTATCCTTTGCTTTAGAGGAAATCTGGTCACTGTCCCACCCCCTTCCTTCCCCAGTGCATTCTTGGAAACTCCTGCCTTGTTACATCTTATTCTAGCTTTAGATTCCAGCCTCTGGTTGTAAAACTTCTCTGCTGCTGCTGCTGCTAAGTCGCTTCAGTTGTGTCCAACTCTGTGCAACCCCACAGATGGTAGCCCACCAGGCTCCTCTGTCCACGGGATTCTGGTTTTGTTTCAGTTTGCATTTGGGGTTTTTTGTCTCCCCTACAGCGTTAGAAATTCCTTTTCTATTGTATCCTTTGCTTTAGAGGAAATCTGGTCACTGTCCCACCCCCTTCCTTCCCCAGTGCATTCTTGGAAACTCCTGCCTTGTTACATCTTATTCTAGCTTTAGATTCCAGCCTCTGGTTGTAAAACTTCTCTGCTGCTGCTGCTGCTAAGTCGCTTCAGTTGTGTCCAACTCTGTGCAACCCCAGAGATGGTAGCCCACCAGGCTCCTCTGTCCACGGGATTCTCTAGGCAAGAATACTGGAGTGGGTTGCCATTTCCTTCTCCCAAAACTTCTCTATTTGTAGCTAAAGAAGCAGATTTCATGATTGGGCATCATGTTTCATGTTCATTGTCCCCAGCCTTTCCCTCAGTACATATGTCCGAGTCCCTCAGAGGAGCTGCCTTCATGCACAGCCATAGACTATAAGTCCTTTGTGAGATTACATCTCATCAAAAGAGTTGCAGAACATCTGTCATCCAGCATTCCCAAATAAGTCTTGACTTTGACCTCCACAAAATATTTCAATCTGAGATGGATTTCTTTGCAGTGAGAAATCACAAATCCACCAAAAAAAAAAAGTATTTATTTTAAAAATACCCGTTCCCAAGGGTTTTGAGAACTAAGGTAGGTTGGCAAGGGTTAGCAAGAGCAGAGTCTGTGATTTAGGTGTTGCTTTCAAGGCTCAGCCTTCTTATGAAAGGAACATGGTTTCTCGTTCTCATGTGGTATGCTGCCTACCTAAGGGAACATAGGGTATTTTTTGTTTTTCTTTTTGGCTATGAGAATATCTTTCTTCTTTGGGATACATGTTTTTACTCGCAATAAACTGAAAAAATAGGAATCTTGATGATAAAAGGAAACTATAATGACGTTTATTTTTATGTGATCAATAAGTAACCTTCATGAACTAGTTAACACTCAAGAAAATGCCACATATTTGACAAACCTCAATGACTTTTAAATTAAAAGAAATACTTAAGAATGTATCCACTAACTCTTCATTTTGAATACAAAAAAAGGGAAACATTTCTCCACTTGGTAAGGGCATAATTCCTTGGTGAACGGAGTATAATAAAGATTATCCCAAAATTTATATAATAAAAAAGTCTTCTAAAATACCTGGCAAGTCATTCAGTTTAGAGATTTTCTCACACGAAAAATATTCAATAGGGACATTACTTTTGAACTAATAGGTTTTCTGTATTCTAGCATCTAGTTAGCATGCCTTACTTATTAACTTTAATATGGGAGCTAAAAATACTTTTTCAATCTCTGGCACTTTCTCAGAGTGCTTATCAAATTACGTTTGAACTTGCCTATTGTCTTTATCCACCACTAAGCTGTCAGCCTGGAGAGGACAGGGACAACATCTGACTTGTTCATCATCATTATCTCAATGACTAAAGATTGTAGGTTTCAGTAGCTCCTTGTTGAATAAAGTTAATGCTTTTAACATCAGAGTTGCTTTTTAAATAAACAGCTTATTTTTAAAATAATTTTAGGTTCACAGAAAAGTTGCAAAGATAGTACAAAGAATTCTGATAGGCCCTTATCCAGTTTGAGTTTGCCCTAGTGTTATCATCTGACTGAGTATATGCCTCAAAACTAAAGAAGCCAGCATCAGTGAATTACTCTGAAGTAAACTCCAGACTTTGCAGATCTTAATAAATTTTCCCATTAACATTCTTTTTCTATTCCAGAACCTGATGCAGGATACTACATTGTAGTTGTCGTCTCACGTTAGTTTGACAGTTTCTCAGTCTTTCCTTATTTTTCATGATTTTGAGAGTTTCAAGGAGTATTAGCTATACATTTTGTAGAGTATCTATAGAATTGGTTTTTTCCTGTTTTTCTCATAATTAGTCAAAGGTTCTGGTTTTTGAAAAGAAAGCCGCAGAAGTGAAGCATCTTTCTCCTTATTCATATAAAGGACACTTGATATGCATGCGACAACATTGGTGATGCTAACCTTGGCCATGTGGTAAAGACAGTGTTTGCAGGTTTCTCCACAGTAAAGTTACTATTCTGCTCATTCCTTACCCTACCCTTTGGAAGTGAGTCAGTAAGTCCCAATCACATTCAAAAAATGGAGTAGGGAATTCCCCCACAAATTATTAAGAATTCTTCTGTTAGATTTTTCTTTTCTTCCCCATTTACTTTTTTATTCAACCATTTATGTATGTCACTGTGAATGTATTCATATTTTATATTATAATCCTATATTATGATTTATCTTGCTGTTCAAACTATTGACATGCTTCTTTGACATGCTCCATCCTTTAATTTTTGGAATATTTCCTTACTCTTTAGTACTAGAAGATGCTCCAGGCTTATCTTGTATTTTCCCTGACCAGCCCTAGAGTCAACCATTTTCCTAGGACCCCTAGCTGCATTTATAACAAAATGTTATTGAGAAATCAAGGTCTGTGCACTGAGAGTACATGTTTCTCCTGAGATGTTATTGCTTCTAGACTCTCCGCAAGACTCTTGTCTCAGTGGACAGAGCTAGGTGATATATATATATGTATGTATGTGTGTGTATATATATTGGAGAAGGCAATGACACCCCACTCCAGTACTCTTGCCTAGAAGGTCCCATGGACGGAGGAGCCTGGTGGGCTGCTGTCTATGGGGTCGCACAGAGTCAAGCACGACTGAAGCAACTTAGCAGCATATATATATGTGTGTGTGTGTGTGTGTGTGTGTGTGTGTGAGTGTGAACCTAAATACATATTTAATTTTTTCTGTATTAATTCATCTCTCTGTATATTAAACCACATGTGAGTTCACACTAATGTCTTTGACTCTAATCCAGTACCAGAAGGCTCATTCTAGCATTCCTCTCTAGTTTGCCTGGAACCTTCCACTCCAACAGTGAGAAACATGGCTTCCATTCACTTATTTGTTCAGCCTCAGTGTATATGTAAAGCAGGTTCATAACGTTAACTCATACCTCCATAAGAAACAAATTTACCAACTAGAATACAGTGCTCACATATAGTTCTTTTTTTGTCTCTAACCTTACAATTTCAGTCAAAACTCTGTTTTTCAACCCAGCTAGCTCTTTTTTCCCCCTCCTACACTCTTTAGTAGAGTCATGTTGTACATTTATACTATAGTTAGAATCATTGGCCAAAGTCTGCATTTCATCTCAGGATCTCTAATATCTTCATTGGATACACTGAAGTTTCCTGTATGTGATATACACTCTATACATTGTGACAAATGCATAGTTATGCATCCACCATCCCAGTGCCATACAGAATAACTCTATTACCCTAAACTTTTCACATGCATCCCTTTTGTGGTCAACTACCTCTAGACCAACTCCTGGCAACCCCTGATATGTTTGGTCTCTGTACTTTTATTCTTTCAGAATGTCATATGAATGGAATGATACAATATGTAGCCTTGTGATCTAGCTTCTTTCACTTAGTAGAAAGTATTTGAGATTCATCATGTTGTTGGGTAAATATTTTCTGTTGCTGAAAAGCGTACCACTGAATGGATATACCACAATTTATTCATTTTTCTGATGAAAGATGTTTTGGTTAAATCTAATTTTTTGTGAACATAAGGAAAGCTTCTATAAACATTTATATACAGTTTGTGTTTGAATAAAGGTTTCAATTCAGTTGGGCAATACCTAGGAGTATGATTACAGAGTCATAGAGTAAATCTGTTTAACTTTCTGAGAAATTCCCAAACTGTCTTACAGGGGCCTTTTAAAATGTTATGAAATAGATGGCAGAATTCAAATCATTTTTAAACCAGTTCAGCTATAAAGTTAAATTTCAGCATTAATAGTTTATTATTGGGAGAGGAGCCAAGATGGTGAAATGGGAAAACCCTGAGCTCACCTCCTCCCATGGGAACATATACAGAGCAACTATGAACAAGAATTTACAGAGCAACTATCGACAAGAACAACCTGAAGATTAGACTATTTCCAGAGCAACTATCAAATTACAACTATTTACAGAGCAACTATCAACAAGAACAACCTGAAGATTAGCAGAACAGATATAAAGAAGAAACTAAAATAAGATGGATAGGAGCGACAGAGACATGGCATAATCAAGACACTCGGGTAGGCAACCCACAAAGGGAAGGAATATGACAATCACAAAGGTCCTCCCCATGGAACAAGGGATCCAAGTTCCACAATGGGCTCCTCAGCCCAGGAGTCCTGAACTGGAAGTTAAGCCCTAGAACATCTGGCTTTGAAGGCCAGCTGGGCTTGCTTTCAGGAGACCCAGAGGGTTATAGGAAACAGACTCCAATCTTAGAGTGCACACAAAATCTCACACACTCCAAGACCCAGGATAGAAAGAGTCATTCCAAAGGAGTCTGACTTAGACGTACTTGCTAATCTTCAGGAGCCTACCAGAGAGGCAAGGAGCAACCAGGATTCCCCGGGGATATAGTTGATGATGCAGCTATTTGGAGGAGCTCATCCTACCACAAAGACATTAGGCAAGTGCCGCTTCAGAGTCCTCCCTCTAACTTCTTAGCGCTGGGACCTGGCCCCACCCATGAGTCAGTCAGCACTTGTCCTGGGACAACCCTTCCCAAAGCCAAGCAGTCAGCCCTGTGGGGACAAAGGCCCACCCATGAGCAGTAGCTGTAGGCCCCCATTTAATCCCAGCCACCCCAGGACTTCCCTGGTGGCTCAGTTGGTAAAGAATTGACCTGCAGTGCAGGACACAGAGGTTCGATCCCTGGGTTGGGAAGATCCCCTGGAGAAGGGAATGGCAACCTACTGCAGTATTCTTACCTGGGAAATCCCATGGACAGAGGACCCTGGACGGCTACAGTCCATGGGGTCACAAAGAGTCAGACACGACTGAGTGACTAAACCACCACCATCACCACTACCCTAGGACTAAGTCCCACCTACCAGTAGATTAGCCCTATCCCAGCAGGAGGAAGCAAGCTTAGGATCCCCCTGGCTCCAGCTTCACATGTCAGAGAGATAAGGTGTAGGAATATTACTCCACCCTCAAAAACAATTTTATTTTGCCATTGGCAACAATATGTAGAACTAGAGAGTATTATGCTAAATGAAATAAGTCAGACTGAGAAAGAAATACCATATCATTTTACTGCTGCTGCTAAGTCGCTTCAGTCGTGACCGACTTTGTGCGACCCCATAGACGGCAGCCCACCAGGCTCCCCCGTCCCTGGGAGTCTCCAGGCAAGAACACTGGAGTGGGCTGCCATTTCCTTCTCCAGTGCATGAAAGGGAAAAGGGAAAGTGAAGTCGCTCAGTCGTATCCGACTCTTCGTGACCCCATGGACTGCAGCCCACCAGGCTCCTCTGTCCATGGGATTCTCCAGGCAAGAGTACTGGAGTGGAGTGCCATCATTTTACTAACATGTGAAATCTAAAAAACAAGACCAATGAGAAGACATAGCAAAACAGAAACAGAGTCACAGATGAAGAATCAAACAGGTGATTTCCAGAGGGGAGGAGGCTGGAGGGAAGAAAGAAATAGGTAAAGGAGATTAAGAAGTAAAAGCATACAGTTAGAAAGGAAACTGTAACTCATTATAGACATTGAAATGGGCAATGTGGGGAATATAGTCAATATGATGTAATATCTTTGTATGGTGACAAGTGGTAACTAGACTTACTGTGGGGCTTATTTTGAAATACATAGAACCACTGATTCACTAAGAGTGCACCAGAAACTAATTTAGTGTTATGGGTCAATTATACTTCAAAAAGCACATACAGGGGAGAAGGATTTGGATGAAGGTAGTAAATGGGTACAAACATCCAATTATAAGATAAATAAATACTGAGGATATAACATTCAATGTAATAAATATAATTATCACTGTTAGATATTATGTATGAAAGCTTGGTTAAGAGTAAATCCTAAGAGTTCTCATTACAAGGAAAAAATATTTTTTCTTTTTAATTTGGTATCTGTACAAGATGATCAGAGAAGGCAATGGCACTCCATTCCAGTACTTTTGCCTGGAAAATCCCGTGGATGGAGGAGCCTGGTGGGCTGCAGTCCATGGGGTCACTAAGAGTCGGACACGACTGAGCAACTTCAGTTTCACTTTCCCTTTTCACTTTCATGCACTGGAGAAGGAAATGGCAACCCACTCCAGTGTTCTTGCCTGGAGAATCCCAGGGACGGGGGAGCCTGGTGGGCTGCCGTCTATGGGGTCGCACAGAGTCGGACACGACTGAAGTGACTTAGCAGCAGCAGCAGCAGCAGCATACAAGATGATGGATGTTCACTAAACTTATTGTGATAATCATTAACGTTAAAACTTAAACTTTAGAAACCATAGCTAAAAGCTCATCTAAGATCTACAACCACTGGTGCCTGGAAGATCTCAAGCCAAATATATGCAGTTAACATCATCTGTAAATAGTGTTTATTACTTATACACAAAATTACCGGGTTAAATGGTCTTTGTCTTGAGGATGTTTATAGCCAAGTTGGTAATTCACAAAGGCAACCTAATTTCACATGAATAATGTGATAATTCTCTAGAAAGCATATTAAAATTCTATAACTATTAATAAGCAGCCTGTTTGTCCTACTTTAAAGCATCATGCTTCTCAAAGATAAAGGTACTAGATCATTAATTAAAAAAAAAAAGACTGAATAATGGTTTCTCAATGAAACCATTTCAATTAGCAATGAAGACTTCTTCTGTAGATTGTATATCTTACATAGCAATTTTCAACTGACCTCCTGATTAAATTATTCCTAAAATATCTGCAAGTTATTCTCATATCATCTTGAATCTTCTTTAAGTCTAACCACATACTTTAAGTGTTTTTCTAAATCTATTTGCTGAAATATAAACTAAATTGTCATTTCTTCAAAAGCCAAGACCATTTCTTCTGTTTATTTACTTTACTGTACAGTGTCAGAAAGTCCAATGACAAATAAGCAGACATTTTCAAATACTCAGTTGTGTAATTTACATGTTGCCTATCTCTTTTGTTGTATCCCTCAAAGAGAGAAGATGAAAAAAAATGTATATCAATAGAAATAAAAGGTATTGTCCTCCTCTGTTCATGAACTCATATGCAGTTTCTGAACATCTGAGATAATAATGGATTTTAATTCTAAATGTATTTATTAAAATATATTTCTCCCACTTTTGTCTCCCTCCACCAAGAAAATACAAAATTGTAGACCTAACCATTCTAGAACTTGTCTGTGCCTATACATTTTACACAGACTAAAATTTTTAAATTTATAATGTGAAGTATGCTCTTCATTCCGTAACTTTATTAATGGGAATAATCTTTTAATCATTATATCAAGCTATCTTCAGTGTGGATCAATAAAAACAACTGAGAGGTAATTTCTTCTCTGAAATCAGGATCCAGGACCCATTTCAGAGATGTGCAACCTCGTTCAGTCACAGTCTCCAGAGTTACAGGGCCCCATGTTTGGTTTAACCCTCTGCTGTCTCTCTCTTGAAATTCTTAATAATTTTTGAATTATTCAGAGGGCCTTCATTTTCATTTTGCACTGAACCCTGAAAATTATGTAACCAGTCCTGTTAAAATCATATCTTAATCAATAAGCAAGACACTGTAAAGGCATTCTGCAGAACCATCCATACTTCCTTCTACCAGATTCTATTTTTAGGATCATAGACTCATGAATCAGTGCAAAGACTTGGTTCTGCAAAGACTACAGTTCTATAAATTTCTCTCTCCTTATTCGTCAGGGATGAGAGGAAGGGAGGGAAAACAGAGGGGAGGGGAGTTATAGCCAAAACACTCTTTTGCAGTATTTATATTTAGACTGGAACTTTCTAATGGCCCAGATTAATGAAGAGGCTACTGATTTCAGGGGCTATATCTGGCAATCTGTTCCCGGACTTGAAATCAGAGGGAACAAGGTGCAATGGATGAGATTTGGTGCTAGTAGATTTGAGTGTGAATCCTATATTCGCCATTTGCTATAAGTTATTTAAACACTAAAGCTCAGGGTGTTAGATTTTAATTGTGTTTTAATAGTAGAGATGACAACTCCCTGCAAATTTTTGTAAAATTACACAAAAACATGGCTTATACTCCATATTATTTTGGAACTATTCTGTCTATAAAAATATATACTCTTGAGTGATTAAGACTTTAAATATTCCTTAAACCCTCTCTTTCTGGACCATTTCACTTCAGGGTTCTTTTTGACTTTACCGTATTACCATCAAAATTCATCACGTATTTATACCCTAGCTGAAAAACACAAAGGCATTGAGAACAGATTCCAGTACATAGGTTCTTTACACTTGGAAGACCTTTATTAAACTGCTTGGAGAACTTCCCCTGGTGGTACAGTGGATAAGAATCTACCTGCCAGCGCAGGGGACATGGGTTCTACGCCTGCTCTGGGAAGATACCACATGCCTTGGACAACTGAAGCCATGTTCCACAACCTCTGAGCCCCAGTGCTCAAGTACTGAGACCCGCATGCCTAGAGGCCGCATTGTGCAATAAGAGAAGCCGCCACAATGAGAAGCCTGTGCATCACAGCAAGGGATAGCCCTCACTCACCGCAACCAGAGAAAGGGCATGCGTAGCAACCAAGATCCGGTATGACCAAAAATCAATCAATCAATAATTTAAATAAATAAGGTGCTTGGAAATGAATAAAAATAGATAGGGGACGTGCACCAAGAACATGATTTTTCAAGAACTGACCTAATTACCTCACCAACACGCTACATCTCTCCCTCCTGGACTGATTTTTCTGGCTTTCTCCTTCTGCTCACTATTTAAGATAGTATAAATAAAAAGAGGCCTTTTAAATCTAACTTTGCTTGTGAAACTTTACTTCTCCTTGGTAAAAAAAAATAGCTATATTTGAATTCATCAGCATTCACAGGAATATTAAATTACACAGTTTACTCCATTGGAGAGCATGTGTGAGTGCTCAGTCATGTCCAATTCTTTGCAACCCTATGGACAGTAGCCCGCCAGGCTTCTCTGTCCATGGGATTCTCCAGGCAAGAATACTGGAGCAGGTTGACATTTCTTCCTCCAGGGGATCTTACCAACCCAGGGAACAAACTGGCATCTCTTATGTCTTCTGCATTGGCAGGCAGATTGCTTACCACTGAGCCACCTGGGAAGCCCCTTACTCCATTTAAAAATATGAATTTTCAATGTCTCTACACTGAAGAAATCAGGTTAAAATATGTTTCATGCTGTTATCATCACCAAATGATGTAAGTAAATTCCAAAAGGATGCCATCACAGGGTACATTCAATGTCAAATGTGTCCAGAGCTATTTATAATTAAGTTTCAGTTGATGCAGGTTTTAAGTAAACAATCTAGATGCTTTATCAAATTCCACCATCAAAACCTACCCTGCCACAGTCACTTAAGCATTGAAACTTTGACTCAATGACTTTCATTGTGTGTGCCTGATTGTTGACATTGGCCCTTGAGAGGAAATGACATTAAACAAGAGGTTGTGTGCCAAGGTGCACAGCCTTAGAGCCAGCCCCCTCTCAGCCTACCTCACGAAGTTCAATTCACTTAAAACCAGTTCAAAGATGAGTTTGTCCTATAAGACTCAGATCAAGGTTCTGAAGCTTCAGGAGGTTATTCCAATCTACTTTACAAATTTGTTCCTTTCTATTATGTCTCTGTATTACCTCCCAGAATAATGACATCAGTCCTGTTACTTGATGAACTGGTTTTCCATTAAAATCATCATTGGATTTTAGGCTTAGTACCTTTGGAATTATCTCATGCATCCCTTTTATTTTACAGTCCAGAAAACTAATACCAGATTATCTAAGTGACTTGCTCAAATGTTACAACATGTTATTTGCAGATTCAGAGCTGGAACTTAGTGTTCTTTTCATTAGACAGTGTTCTTTTCATTAAACAGTGAAGCTTCTCTAACGTTTATCATACCTGTCTGTGTCCTTTGCTAAAATCTGCCCCTTACTCACTTGCATCAGAATATACTATGTTAGAGAAGCAAGATGCTCAAATATAGACAACAATCTCAGATACAAAAAGAATATTCTTCTCCATATTTGGGTAAATACCAGGAAAATAGTATTTATTTAAAGTATGAAAATTCCCCCCAGGGATTTGCAGTACTTTGAGGACACCACATGTCTAAACACCAACAGATTGCAAGGCCAGG
>SJXQ01002188.1:69009-123559 GCA_006408695.1 Aepyceros melampus
GCAAGGCCAGGGGTGGGGGTGGGTGGGGTGGGCGCTCATATTAGCTGCCACAAACATGAAATATTGCACAGCAAAGTAATTTCCAGATGGCTACAACAAGATGGCAAGGTGTGAATTTCTTTTCCTCATGTCTTCACCATTTCATTAAGGGTCTAGATATGCATTCATTCAAGTACATCTTATTCTTTACCAAAACCAAAATACACATGGAATAATCTTCAGCTACTCTTAGAAACCCTATAGCTAATCCTAGCTATAGCAGGGTGTGTGACACTAAGGCCAAGGGAGCCTACCAAAAGTTTAAAACACATGCTCTTTCCCTCAAATCTCATTACCATAGTACCATACTTAGTCCATCCTGGTTCAATCTCTATCCCTCATCCCTAGTTCATAAAGACCTTTGGAGTCTAGCATCTCATGAGAACTTGTTAGAAGTACATTCGTAGGCTTCACCTAGACCCACTGGATCAGAAATATTGAGAAGGGGAGGGCTTAACAATCTGTCTTAATAAGGCCTCCAGCAAAATCTCAACCACACTAAGGTTTGAAAACCACCAGCCTAGCCTATATCCCTTCACCTTATTTTTCATTGGTAATAAGAGAGAGAAGTATGAGGCAATAATAGTGTTTGAAATATAATAAGGGTTTAGAAAAAGTCTAAGACAGCTGGTGTAATAAATCTACTGAGAGCTAAATGAGTTAAACAAGTGAAAAAAAAAAAAAGTCCTGTAATAATATTCAACTATCCAATGTGCAAAAATTATGCATCTCATTTCAAACTTCCTGCAGTTAAAAAGAAATAAAGAATGTATGAGTGCATGCATGCATTCTCAATTGTGTCTGACTCTTTGTGACCCCATGTACTATAGCCTGCCAGATTCCTCTCTCTATGGAATTTTCCAGGGAAGCATACTGGGGTTGCCATTTCCTGCACCAGGGGATCTTCCTGACCCAGGGATTGAACACTTGTCTTCTACATCTCCTGCATTGTGGATACTTTACCACTGGACCACCTGGGAAGCCCAAAGAATGTATAGGGTGGGGAAAAGGTCAAGCTAGAGTGTATGGTCAAGTGTATCAGGTTTGCATTTTGTCACTTTAAGTAAATTTCCAAGAACTCCCTTCCTTAGGACAGGTGAGTTTGGAGCACAAAAAGTGCATGACATTTGAAAAGTGAAAGAGAAAGAGTGTTATCTTCCTTTTGTGCTGCAAAGGTCAGGGCCAAACTCAAGGCTTTGCTGCGGCACCTGGGCATGTCCTTCTTGTTGCTCCACTGATCAGCACAGGGCAGCAGCCAAGCACACTTCTCCAGCTTCTCCAAATCCTGGGACAGGTGCAGGTTTAGCTCTGTGACAGAAGCTGCCAGCTTCTCTTGCAGGATACACCCATCACCCAAGTTAAAAGCTTAGTGTCAGAAAGTTAGTGCAGATCTGTCTTAAGGACCAGTTCGTATTTTCATCCCCATGTGAATTTTCAATTCCTCTACCAGACAAAGAAACAAAAACCTACTATAAATTGTGCAATCAGCTCCCAAAATTGCATAAGGTCATATTCCTGAAGTAAATCCCTTTATAATGTGTGCTTATTTTTATATACTAAGAGATATAGAAATAGATATAGATTATATAGATGAGAGAGTGAGAAAGAGAGTAGTTCTTTGATCAAACTGTAACTGATACAGATTTAAGTACCTGGAAATGGAATGCTACTGTGGCAAAAATGTAAAATATGGGAGAGTGGCTTGAGATGGGGTGACAGGCAGAAACTGGAAGGATCTTGAGAAGAATGCTGGTGAGAGCCTAAGGGACCTAGAAGAGACTGATAATGAAATCCTAGGGAGGATTTCAATGAGCGTTTAAAAGAAATTGAACAAATGGATAAACTGTGGAACAGCCAAACAATAAAAATAAAAAATATACATTTTTCCGCAGTTTAAAAAAATGAACTATCAAGCCATAGAAAGACATGGAGGGGCCTTAAGACATATTACTAAGTGAGAGAAGCCAGTCCAAAAAAGCTACGTATGATGTGATTCCAAGTGTATATATTCTGGAAAAGGCAAAACTATGGAGACAGTAAAACGATTAGTAGTTGCCAGGGGTTAGAGGGGAAGGAGGGATGAATAGATAGAGCACAGAGGATTTCAGTTCAGTTGTTCAGTCACTTAGTCGTGTCCAAGTCTTTGCGACCGCATGGACTGCAGCACGCCCTCCACCAACTCCTGAAGTTTACTCAAACTCGTGTCCATTGAGTTTGTGATGCCATCCAACCATCTCATCCTCTGTCATTTACGGACAGTGAAATCCTCTGCCTGATAGGACAGTGGTGGATACATGTTATCATACACTTGTCAAAAACCATAGAACATACAACACCAAGCGTGAATCCTAATATAAACTATGATCTTGGGTGATAAAGTGTCAGTGTAGGGTCCTCAGCTGTATCAAATGTCTCATTGTGGTAGTGGATGCCAATTGTGGGGAAGCTGTGTCTATGTGAGGACAGTGGGGTCATGGGAACTCTCAGTACTTTCCATACACTTCTTCTGTGTTTCTAGCCCACTCCAGTATTCTTGCCTGAAGAATCCCATGAACAGAGGAGCATGGTGGGCTATAGTCCATGGAGTCACAAAGAGTAGGCCACAACTGAGCGCGCACACACACAATTGTTTTTCAAAAATAAGGTCTAGTTTAAAAGGAAAAAGAAAAAAAGAAAACATGGGAAATGTTATTGAGAGCTGGGGGAAAGAGTATCCTTGTAATGGAATGGCAGGTAATTTAGGCGTCTGCTGCCTGCAGTGATGGGCAGAGTAGAAAGTGTACCTGATGAACTCAGTAATCTAGCAAAGGAGATTCCTAGGCAGGGTGCTAAAAGTGCCATCCAGCTTCTTTGTGTCCCTTATAGTAAAATGTAACAGGAGAGATGAATGAAGAACAATATTTAACTGTAAAAAGAAGCTAAGATTTGCTGAGTTCAAAAATGAAATCTTATTCTCAGCACTTCCAAGCTTCTCAAATTAAGAGGAGATGTCAGAACAGAGATCAAATACAGTAAAAAAAAAAAAAAAAAATTATGAGATCCTTTCTTAAAAACTTAGAAAGATCGAAGACGGTATCTGGGAAAGTTATTCAGTCAGACAAAAGGTCCTCTAAGGTCTGAGACTAAGTCTCACAAATTCATTTCTTTAAAAAAATCCCTCTAAGACTCTGAAACATGATTTTTCTTAGTACGTTCACAGGAAGCTCAAGGTGAAGAGAGTGCTATCTTGAAAAGAAGTGTACGTGTGCCTTTTGTCTAATGGAGTGGATTATAGTTGATTCACTAAAAACTCACGAAATTTATAAAGAATTATGTCTTCTTGAGTTTAAGGGACTGAAATGGTAAATGAGAGACCTTTGGATCCCTGAACCACTATGGGCAAGAAGCAGGTTGAGAAAAGCACTCAAGTGCAAATACCAGCCATTTCTTATGCAAGAGGAAGGAAGGCTCAGAAGACAGAATCCAGAGGCCAGGTAGCAGAGGCAAGAGTCTTAGAGTATCCTTCCAAGGCAGTAGAGCTGAGCAGAGCTGAACACTCATCAAAGAATTGTCAATGTGCGCCTACCTGGATGTAAAAGTGCTATAGACCACTGACTCTGTGTGTTTCATGTTTTTGCCCTTTTTGAAGAGTTTGAATTGCTATTATCCTGTGCCTCTCTAATGACTGTTGGTACTGGGCATTGTAGGGGACAGAAAACTTGTTCATAGATTTTCAGATCTAGAGGAACAGTGTGAGATATTGAAGGGGTTCAGAATCAGCCTCCCGAAAATATGCCACCTTGACAAGTAGACAATTTAGATAAGGACCTAGCCCAGAAAGGGAGCTACAGTATTACTAGTTGTTGTTGTTTAGTCACTAAGTTGAGTAACCCACCAGGCTCCTCTGTCCATGGGGTTTCCCAGGCAAGAATACTGCAGCAGGTTGGCATTTCCTTCTCCAGGGGACAGTATCACCAGTTCAGTTCAGTTCCGTTTAGTCGCTCAGTCGTGTCCGACTCTTTGCGACCCCATGAACTGCAGCACGCCAGGCCTCCCTGTCCATCACCAACCCCGGAGTTCACTCAGACTCACGTCCATCAAGTCAATGATGCCATCCAGCCATCTCATCCTCTGTTGTCCCCTTCTCCTCCTGCCCCCAATCCCTCCCAGCTTCAGAGCCTTTTCCAATGAGTCAACTCTTCGCATGAGGTGGCCAAAGTACTGGAGTTTCATCTTTAGCATCATTCCTTCCAAAGAACGTCTTATCTGAGTGACCTATCTGGGTGGCCAAATACCCAATTACCAAATGTGCTTTTCTTACTGTCCTGTGAATCACCCTCCTCCCTTTGAAGCCCCAGGCTCCTATCCCACTCCTTAGCTCAAGAGGATATATTAACCACAATGCCCAGATCTGCCCTTAGGTGTCAGTGTCTTTCTGGGTCCCTGTACATATGTAAATAATTTATTTTTGTCCTATTAATCTGTCTTATGTCAATTTTATTTTTAGAACAGCCAAAGAACCTAGACAGGTAGAGGAAGAATTTTTCTTTCTCCCCAATGATATACATGTTAATAAACTTCTGTTTTTCTCTTGTTAATCTGTCTCTTGTTACAGGTGCCCCAGACTAGAATTTAGAAGCTGATAGATAGCACATCTCTGATATGGCTTAAAACTTAGAAGGAAAAAAAAAGATTCTCCTCCTGTACAGTGCCAGGAGGAAACTCTGGTCCTGTGGCGAGGCCCATGTGGAGAGGAACTGAGGTGCCCAGGCAACAGTTATGTAACTAAACCATCTTAGAAGTGGATCTGCAGCCTCTGCTAAGCCGCCGGATGACGGGAGCCACACTGACATCTGATTTGCTGTGTCATGATATGCTCCTCCTAAATTCCACAAAACGATGAGGGATAATAAGTGATTCTTACTATTTCAAGGCACCACATTTTGGAGTGATTTATTACGCAGCAATAGAGAACAAACACAGCAAAACTGGAAATGTAGGAGATCAGCAGGGGAAAGAACTTGAAGCTGATAGATAGGACACCTCTGGTGTGACTAACCACAGGGGCCAGGCTGCTTAAGAAAACAAATGAGCTTAAAGGAAGGTCATGGTTTTCACTGGGAAGTTTAAAATGAAGACAAAGTATTCTAAGATATTCTGCTGTCTCTAATAAAGATATTGAACTGGCGTAAATACTTGCAGTTAGAAAAGTATGGTTGGGGACTTCCCTGGTGGTCCAGCGGCTAAGACTCCATGACCCCAATGCAGGGGGCCCAGGTTGGATCCCTAGTTGAGGAACTAGAACCCACATGTTGCCACTAAGACTTGGAGCAGCCAAATTATTTAACTAAATAGAAAAGGAAATGTGACTGCATTCATTTTCAAAAGCTTTTATGATCACACATTCTTAATAATTTACATGTGCCTGGTTCTTGCACAGTTACTTTCAGATACCCTATCATGTTTCATTTTCAGAGTAACCCTGTCAGAGAGTGACTATTAAGTCCATTTTATAGATGAAGAAGCTGAGACTTGAAAAAGTCACCTAAGTTCACAATAGGAAATGGCAGAGGCATCGCTGGAATCCAGATCTTCTGGTTCAGTGCGTGGTTTTCCTCCCTCTGACCAAGTTGCCACTTGGAGAACACAAAAGAAATGTTAGTTCTGTAGTCTTGTCCTCTCAGAATTTAACGCTTTGTTAAAAAGAAAAGATAAAGGGCTCCCCTGATGGCTCAGTAGTAGAAGAATCTGCCTGCCAGTGCAGGAAACAAGGGTTCAGTCATGGATCCAGGAAAATCCCACATGACATGGAGCAACTAAGCCGCAACTACTGATCCTGTGCTCCAGAGCCCAGGAGGCACAGCTACTGAAGCCTGAGTGCCCTAGAGCCCATGCTCTGTAACAAGGGAAGCTGCCAATATGAGAAACTCCGGTAGCACAACTAGAGGGCAGTCCCCCTACACCCCACCCCTACCCCCTCATCCAACTCCACCCCACCCTGCTCTCTGCAACTAGAGCAAAGCACGAGAAAAGACCCAGCACAGCCAAAAACTAAATAAATAAATGAATAAAAATTTTAAACGAAAATATATAAATAAACAAAGGAGGCCATTATGATAGCTAGCACTTTATTTTCATGGAAACAAAGGACCAGTGTGGATAGTAAAGGCCATAGAAATTTAGAGATGGAAGAGCTTTGCTTGCAGTAGAGAAAAACTTCACCAAGGACAGGGGGTTTTAGTGGAGGAGTTTAATATGGATTATAAGAGAAGGAGGAACTGTTCCTTTTGAAGATACAGAAAAAATCATGAGCAAAGTTTCAAGTCAGGAAGCACAGCATATTTTGGAAACAGAAGTGAGACTATAGGCTCTAACGGTGGTTCTACTTGACAATTTTTCAACTTTGTGATGGTGCAAAAGTGATATGCATTCGGTAGAAACCACATTTCAAATTGTGAAGTTTGCTCTTTTTCCACACTAGCGATATACAGTAGATACCCTCTCCTGTTTCTAGGCAGTGTCAAGTGAGACACAGCTGTAAGTCAGCCCCACGATGATGAGAATAAACAACCAACACAGTTACCACCATTTTGCACCCATACAACCATTCTGTTTCTCACTTTCAGTACAGTAATTCAACAAATTTCATGAGATAGTAACATTTTACTAAAAATTGGCTTTGTGTTAGATGATTTTAGTGAAAATAGACTAATAACAATATTCGGAGTACATTTAAGGCAAGCTCGATTAAGCTATCATGTTTGGTAGGTTAGGGTATTAAATCCATGTTCAACTTACAATATTTTCTGTTGACCATGAGTTTATCATGACCCCATAATAGTGGAAGATCTGTGCTTGGATTCAACAGAATGTCCATAACTGTATCCCAAAAGAACAACTAGAGGCAAAGTACTCTAGTGGCTGGTGGGAGGAATTTAAGTTTGATACCATATGTAATGGAAGGTCATTGGAGATTTCTAGACAAGGCATTGACCCATAGAAATGGATATTCATAGATGAAAATCCAGCCTCTGGCATAAATATAGTCAGACTTATCTTACCTTTTCAATTTGTTGATAGAAACTGTATCTGCCTTAGCAGGAAGTCTAGCATCTCTCTCGTAAAAATGGCATCCCTCCTAACCCTGAATTATCCAAGAATTCTAAGGGCTTTCACAGTTCAGTTCAAGGGCTCATTTGTTCTCCTAAATGCTAGGAGAAGGTGAGAATGGAAAGACCCATCAATCTACTAGGCCTATAACTGGGTTCACTGTCACAGAATCCTTGAACTGTCTAAAAGATGAGTATCAAGGACTTCCCTGGCAGGCCAGTGGTGAAGATTCTGACCTTGCGATGGAAGGGGTTTGGGTCTGATCCCTGGTCTGGGAACTCCTACATGCTGTGTGGGGCAGCCAAGAAAATTAAAACAAATAAAATAAAGGACAAACATTAGTGCTGTGAGCATTTTATTTATTTTATTAATTAATTAATGTGGGATCAGCGACATCCATACTGGACCAGATTTCAGTCATGGCCACAATGTTTGCCCACACTTGCATCTCAGAATTATACCTCTTTAATCCTCACATGCTTAGCCATTGTCCCAAGAACAGAACCTTGTGCCAGGGCAACTAGATCTGAAAAGGCATCCACCACCTGACATTCAGCATCAATCTGCCCTCCTTTAACACTTGATCCAGCTATTAAACCCAGAGCAATAGCCATTCAGCCCTTCCCTTGAGGTCTTTCTAATAAGACTTAGCTCACTGGGTTGTTCTGAAAATTAAGTGTATCAACATATGTAAAGAATTTATACCATCTGGTACAAAGCAAGTTCCCACTGAATGTTATTATCACTATTATTACATTCAAGACTACATTTCAAGAGGGTGGAAAACATCTTAGAGATACAGGCTAAGCATAATATTGTTTACAAAATGATTTCTTTAAAAAAAAATCAAAATGATTTCTAGCTCTTATAAGTGCCTTAGAACCAAAATTTGGTCAACTGTCCCTTTTCCATGGCAAAGACTGAGCACTGCCAGTAGGCAAATATTCAGTTTAGGTAATTATTAAAAATGAGAATGGATGAGTCAGAATTTCCAATCCACACTAAGCTATATGTGTTATAAATAGGCTTCTCTAATGGAGTGAGCAAGCACAGCAAGGCAACTTTAGTTAAGAAAAAGAATTGTGTTTTTAAAGAAAAACAAAGTTGTAGAGTGAAGGATGGAACCATTTTATAAAGAATAAAATACAGTTAATATACTATATGGATTTTCTGTGCTGATACTTGAACATATATGTCCCTTTTCTTATCTCATCTTCCAAACTTCACTCAAGTTCTGCACCAGTGAAACTAAACTCCTCAAAGAATATACCAAGTATCTCTGCCATTAAGAATCATGAACAGGACTCAGATGGGGCAAGTTTCCTCAAAGAAATCTTGATGGGTGAGCAATCAGGGCTACCAAGCTGTGCTTATACATGCTGCCTTTGAACCGGACCTTCGTTATTTGTAAATTACCCTTTCACTCACAGCAGTAATGACCCAAGGAAGCTGCTTCCTGAGGATTAACCATTCGGAGGCGGGGAGGATTTTAGGAACTATTAGCCCTTTTTCTCCTCCTCCTCTTCAGGAAATGCCAGCCCTTTAACAGGTATTACCTAAGTGAATACTGCCAGTCATTTAAGTTCTGGTTAACCTCAACTCCCCACTTTTATCCTTGCACTGAAACAATAGTTTAACTAAAACATTGTATTCCAAATCCTTTCCCCACTGCCTTCCAATTTCATTCTGTATCCCAAAGACAGCAGTATCTAGTGTTAAACTTTGACCTAAATCATCACCTCTCTTTTATTAAGAATTTATTTTCCTTCATTGGGGCTCTTTAGTGACACATCACGACTATTTTCTTTATAATATTTCACTGGGTTTCAGTAATAAAGCTGCCTTGGTAACGAAGAAAGTAATACTATAATCAAGCGTGACTGTGGGTGTCTGCCAGTCATACAGAAACAAAAGAAGAAAGCTCTGGAAAAGAACATGAAACTTAATGAGTTTGCTCGGCAGGTAGTCTGCCTGCAAACCCTGAATCCCTCACTGTGACAGCACATTTCCGCCTGTGCCCTGGGTGCCAGCACCTGTTGCCCTTTCCTCTCCCCCTGTGGCTCCACAGGGTCACTGTGGATTCATGTGTCTGAGGCTGTATGTCTTTCCACCCTCTGGGGACAGCGACTGACCAGCTACAAAGCAGGGATGACTGACAAGAGATGGAAGGTCCCTGTTTCAGAAGGTGTTTTAAATTCCAGAGGAATATCTGTGAGCTGGAAAGGAAATGCTGGGGGGCCCAGCATTTGATGAGCAGCTGATCACACTCTGGATGTCGTCATCTTGGTGTGTTTTTTAAGCAACGGGTTTGGAACAGCTAGACTCCCTGAAACCGGAGGGCCAGAACCAGGCAAAATTAGCTCAGCTTTTCATCGGGGTAATGACTGTAATCTTTTGCATTCCCTAGAGTACTTTATATTCACAGATCTTAAGAGGAGTTTGCCAACAATTAATCTCAGCAGAGGCCTGTGAGTTTCAGCATAGACAATGCCTCTCATTTACTTCTTTCTAATCTATGGTGTGCGCTCACGTGAACTGCTTGCAAGAACCAAGCCTAGAAAACCATCATAGTAGCAGCAATATTGCACTTTCTAATAAACGATTCTATCGATCACTCAGTCATCCATGCTAAGTCTAAAAATGGAGAAGCACATGCAGAGTGGCTTTAAATCAGAGCCTTTACCAAGAGTGAGAAATGCACCAAACTGCCCAGCAGTCCCAGTTACAAGCTTGAAATCCAAACACCTAGAAACCAGGCCTGGGACTGACCAGTCTTCTATGAAATGTGCTATCAGGAGAATACTCTTTTAGATCCAAATAAGATTCCTGAGAGAGAGAGAGATCAACAAAACAAAATGAATAATTTCACAAACATGGTGAAAATGGCAGTTTTCTCAGGAAAGTTTATTATCAGTAGTTTTGACCTTGAATGGAAAAGAAAGGATCACAGGGTCACAGGGTTTTAGAGCAGGAAGGGGTCTTGGTTAGCATCTAGACCAATTTCCTTATTTTACCAAAACAAAAATGTAGACTAACTCCCTCCTCCCCACCTCCCACCAACTATCAGCCCATTAAGAACACATTTCTGGACTCCCTGGTGGTATTCAGTGGATAGAAATCCTCCTGCCAATGCAGCAAAAACAGGTTTGATCTCTGGTCTGGGAAGATTCTACGTCGCAGAGCAAGTAAAGCCCATGCTTGTAACGATTGAGCGTGTGTGCCTAGAGCCTGTGCTCTGCAATAGAGCAGCCACTACAGGGAGACACCCATGAACCACAGGGAGGAGCAGTCCCTGCTCATGGGAACGAGAGAAAGCCTGCTCCAGCACTCGTGGTAAGTAGAGAAAGCCTGCTCCAGTGCTCTTGGTAATTAGAGAAAGCCTGCTCCAGTGCTCATAGGAAGGAGAGAAAGCCTGCTCCAGCAACGGAGACCCAGGGCAACCAAAAATGAAATACATTATTAAAAAAAGAAGAAGAAGAAAAGATTTCCACTGAAGGGGAAAGAGGCAAGTAGGACCAGGACGCAAACATTTTCTGGGGAGACCAGAGCTTTGTGGGATTCTCTCATGATGAAACTGGCCACAGGGATCAAGATGCTGAAAGAGAAAATAAGAATAGTGGAAGGGCAGATGGAAGGAAACCAAATCAGTGTCATTTCATTTCCCAGACTCTGCTAGACGTTCCTTCAATCTAGCCTGGAAGGTAACAAACAAAAATGAGGATACCAGGTCTAAGGTGAATTCCACAAACTATAATCCAATGTCAAATAAAATTGCTACATGCATTTCTGGGGAACCTCTAAGGTACTCCGTAAAATGTGGCAGTAAGTATATGCCTTTTGCCAAATATAGATTTGGCCCTATGTTTCCTCATAATAATGTTAAACAAAATGTGAATGAGTAGAGAATTAATAAAACTGGGAGGCAGGGTTCTACAAGCTTTCCACAAATTTCCTTACAAATTTAGGACTGTAAAATATAAAACTAAAAATATGTTTTATTTGACAATTAAAGTCTGCCATTTTCCAAACTCTTTGACAAGGCTACAGTCTCACACTGCTTCTAAAAATTCCTTTCACAGTTGCCTCTATAGAAGTTTATGCTCTGCACTATTCTAGCTCTCAGCTAGGTCTCAGCAGTTGGAGAATTCCAGGGAGTCCTCAATGCCAAATTCCAGGACACAAAGCTAATACCACTGTTTTAAACTTCTCTTTTTAAAACAAATGCATGATTTTAGGTTTTAGTTATCAAATGAATACTGCTTTTAAATATAATGTAAGTTAAAACAAATATTTTTCTATAGCAAACTGAAAGCAGCAACCATTTCAATGAAAACTTATGGCAGAGGTGGCAATGTAGGTGATAAATATATATATTTATATACATCTTTTAAAAATAAGCTTCAGATTTAATATGTGATTCCTGCACCAAACTTTCAAAGAAAAATTGATATTTCACATAATAGAGCAATTTGATCATTAAATTTAATAGGCTATACTAAATTTCTCAACTTCCCAGAGTAATTTATGATCAAATATTGATCCAATAATAATTGAACATCTAAATGCTTATGAATAAAGCAGTCAAAAATCCAAGACTTCATGGAGCTTACATTCTAGTAGAAAAAGACAGACAATTAAAAAAAAAAATTAAAAAACAGCCATTTGGGGACTTCCCTGCCAATCCACTGTTACGACTCCATGCTCCCAATGCAGGGGGCCCAGACTCAATCCCTAGGTGGGAAACTAAGATCCTGAGTGCTACACACAACACAGACAAAAATAATAATTAAAAATGTTTAAAATCAAGTAATTAAATTAAAAACAGTGAAATTATATAATATATAGAGGTAAGAAGGTGGCAAACACTATGTAAAAATAGAACAGGGTGAGACAATCAGGGTGGAGATGCTTTACAATTTTAAATAGAAGAACCTAGGGGTACATAATTGAGAAAGTGATGTTTGAAAGGCTCCCAGAAGTGAAAGTGCTGACCATGTGGATTTCTAGAGAAAGAGAATTCCAGGCAGAGGCCTGTATAAAGGTCCTGAGGTAGAGCACATCAGCTGTGTAAGTAGGAGGGAAAAAGGAGAAGATGAGGTCAGAGATTATTAGAGGCTCAATTCATGCAGGGCTGTGAGGCTGTTGTTAGTATTTTGGCTTTTACACTGAAGGTTATATGCAGAAAACTGACATGATTTGCCTTATGCTTTACAAGGATCAATCCATGTTGAAACAAATGGTAAGAAGCAAGGATGGAAACAGGGAGACCAATGTGGGGTGAGAGACAACAGAGGGCTTGTACTGGGGTGCCAATGATAGAGATGATAATAATTGATCAGACAAAGCATTAAGTTTAAACATAGGGCAAACGAGATTTTCCAACTGATTGGATATAGGGCAAGAGAGAAAAAGATCAAGGGTATCCTTTTTAACAGCTCGGAACAAGCAGTTAAAACAGTGATATTTCCATAGGCTGAGAAGGAGACAAATGGAAAAGTATTGCAGGAGTGAAGACCAGATGTTCAATTTTGAATATATTGTTTGTGATATTGATTAGCTCTTTGAGTGGAGATTTCAAGAAGGCAGTAAATAGAGGCAACTATTTCAAAGAGTTTTGCTGCAAAAAAAAAAGCAAAGAAATGGAGTGGTAACTAGCAAGAAGAGTGGACTGAGTAGAAAGCTTTGGTTTTCATTATTTGTTTTAAGATACAAAATATAATAAATAGTATATTTGTATATTGGTAATAATGTTCTAAGAAAGTAGAAAACTGAGGAAGCAGAGAGTGAGAGGGAAGAATTGTTGGGACTATGATCTTTGGCGTGCTGCAGTCCATGGGGTCTCAGAGTCGGACATGAGGTGGTGACTAAACAACAATAACAGAATGATCTTTGGCAGGAAAAAAGGATGGGATCCATCACACAAACGGGAAGACTAGCTTTCTGTCTAAGGAAAAACAATAGAAACACATGTATAGGGTCAAGCTAAAGGACGCAGATGCTGCAGACAGATATACCTGGGGGTTAGAGGCTGGAGAACCTTCCTTCAGATGTGACTGAGGCTGATGGGGGAGGTACTTGAGGTTTAAGGAGAGATATGAAAAAAAGTTAGCTAGAAAACTGGGAAAGCCAGTAGACCAGGAAAACCATTTCCAGGAATCTTCCATTTCCAGGCCCACGTGAAGTAGACAGTCAATTTACAGTGGGACAAATCAGTGCAAATTATATAGTGAGGCAAGGTATTTTTTTCTTCTCTTGTCCTGTTGATTCATTGGTGTAAGTATGTAGGAGACAAATGGACTTAGAGGCTTTTATGAGGAAGAACACTGAAGTCAAAACAGGCAGGGAAATATACACAGGTGTGATACCCTGTTTGCAAATGGAATTCAAGCTTGATCAAGAGTGAAGAGAGATCACAGAGAGGGTGACAGTGAAAAGGTAAATGAGATCCATGGATTGCAGATCTAGAAAAAATCAAATTGTTAAAATCACAGTTCCAGAAGGAGGGAGGTAGACGATAGGAAGTAATGGTCATAGAGGGGGAAGAGATGATGAAAACATTACAATTATGGGTAATGACAAGATTCAGAATAATAATCTTTTTATTCACCCAGAAAAAAATTACTATAGAGAAGAAAAATAAGACATGACCAGAAGAAAATAAGAAAGGATTAAACACAGAACTGTTGAAAGAATCTGCAGCTTTTCAGAAACAACTGCTAACTGCTTCTTTGGGAATTTTCTGGGTGAGGAGAGAACAGTGACAGGTGGCAGACAATGTGAGAAAGGCGCACTAGGAAGGTTTCATTTCTCAAAAAGAACTATCTGCACTTACCTCTTTAATTCAAAATTTGCTTGAGCCATAAATGCTCCTCTTTTAAAATGCATCTAGTGTCTCAGTTATCTACCCCTGAGTATGAATTGTAATCATTAGACTATTCTCATGCTTTCCTATCTCTGGACTTAGATAAGAGGAAGAAGCAGCTCTGGGTAGAAAAATGAAAAGATGGAGTAGAAATTTTGAGTGATATTCACACCAGCATTATTTTTAATAACCAAAAGTGGAAACAACTGAAATATCCATCAACTGATGAATAGATAAATAAAATATGGTATGTTCAAAGAATGGAATATTTTTTGGCCACAAAAATGGGGAACATATGTGCGCCTGTGGCAGATTCATTTGATGTGTGGCAGAACCAATACAATATTGTAAAGTAATTAGCCTCCAATTAAAATAAATAAATTTAAATTTTAAAAATATATGAAGTCCTGATATATGCTACAACATGAATAAACTTAAAAACATTTTGCTAAATAAAAGTCAGAAACATTTACATTTACAGGAAATATCCAGAACAGGCAAATCTATAGAGACAGAAATTGTATCAGTGGTTGCCTAGGGCTACACAAACAAGAAGACTGAGGGTGATGGATAAAGGGCATGGGTTTCTTTTTGAAGTAATAAATATGTTCTAAAATTGATTGTGGTGATGGATAAACAACGGTGAATATACCAAAAAAATTCCCTTTAATGGGTAAATTATATGATATGTGACTTATATCTCCATAAAGTTGTTTTAGAGAAAAATTTCAAATAAGTTTTGGTGGGCTTTGCCCAGCTAGAGGACAGAATTAAAATAAATTCCAGGGAAGAAACTTTTGGAAAACATTAAAAGGAGCTTTATCTTTCTCAGAATTTGACCTAGTGAAAAGTGAAGTCACTAAGTCGTGTGCTACGCTTTGCGACCCCATGGACTGTAGCCTACCAGGCTCCTCTGTCCATTTCATTTTCCAGGCAAGAATACTGGAGTGGTTTGCCGTTTCCTTCTCCAGGAGAGCTTATGGACCCAGGAATTGAACCCTGGTCTCCCGAGTTGTAGGCAGACGCTTTACCATCTGAGCCACCAGGGAAGCCTACACCATCTGAATGTGCATATGTGTTCAGTCGTGTCCAGCTCTTTGCAACCCCCTGGACTACGTGTAGCCTGCCAGGCTTCTCTATCCATGGAATTTTCCAGGCAGGAATACTAGAGTAGGTTGCCATCTCATACTCCAGGGGATCTTTCCAATCCAGGGATGGAACCCGAGTCTCTTGGGTCTCCTGCACTGGCAGACAGATTCTTTAGCACTGCACCACCTGGGAAGCCTGTCATACACCATGCTGCTGCTGCTGCTGCTGCTACTGCTGCTGCTAAGTCGCTCAGTCGTGTCCGACTCTGTGTGACCCCATAGACAGCAGCCCAGCAGACTCCCCCGTCCCTGGGATTCTCCAGGCAAGAACACTGGAGTGGGTTGCCATTTCCTTCTCCAATGCACGAAAGTGAAAAGTGAAAGTGAAGTCGCCCAGTCGTGTACAACTCGTATTGACCCGAGGTACTGCAGCCCGCCAGGCTCCTCCATCCATGGGATTTTCTAGGCAAGAGTACTGGAGTGGGGTGCCATTGCCTTCTCCATCATACACCATGGAGCTCTCTTAAATCAGCTCTGTCTCCACCTTGGGGGTCCCCAGTAGAGACATGGACTGATTGATCAAATGCAGGCTATTTTGACATGGGACTCCCTTGACCCAGGAACTCCCTGTCAGCCTATCCAAGACTCTTTCAAAATTGCAGTGAGCTCTGAAATCTTTCTACACAATCCTTTCCTTTCCCATCTTCTTTCACAGGTGGCAGACCTGTACCACAGTCTGTTCCCCCAGCCTACTCACGCTCCCTCTTTATAAATATCTGGGAAAGAATGAGTCATAATTGAGCCATACACCTGTGTCTCATTCAAATACTATCTTTTATAAACTTTTGAAAGTATTTCTAAAATTTTCACATTTTAGACCTATATTTTTATTTAATTCATTAAGGAGAATGATCAGGGCTGGATGACCTCCAGAGCAAGCCTCTAGTGGAAATAAACTCATAGCTCTTATCCTTAATGGATGTCTTCTGAAACATCATAGGAAGGACCTTGAAGACAGCAGTTAACTGCTACCTGCCAACAAGGTAAGGAAGGCATCATTGATCCAGAACTATGAGGAGAGGGATCTAATTCAAAAAGATCCCTGAGTTTTCAACTTAAGACAATTTAAATATTATCTCCTCAGAGAGGCCTTGCTTGACAGCTCGGTCTAAATTAGATAAATACCCTATGACTTCCCCTTAAGAATCTGCTTGCCAGTGCAGGAGGCACAAGAGAGGGGTTCGATCCTTGGGTTGGGAAGATCCTCTGGAGAAGAACTGGCAACCCACTCCAGTATTCTTATCTGGGAAGAACCTTCTTATCAGAGGAACCTTGGGGGCTACAGGCCGTGGGACTGCAAAGTCAGATACACCTACCATTGCTGCTAACCCCAACCAGTAACCTTACCAAAAGCCCTGAGTTGTTTTCTCTATAGCACTTGACACTATATAAAACTGTGCTTTTAGATAAAGGTAAACCGTGTTTACTTTTCTCATGTCTGTTTTCACCACTGAAATGTAAGGCTCAAGAGAGCAGAGACAGCATCCGTGCTACTTAGAACCCTCCTGCCAGCCACATGTACAGTGCCCCAGTCATGGCAAATACACAACCATTACTGGCTGAGCACATGAATTTAACCATGCCACAACAGTCATTTCCCTAAGGTGTATAGCACTGAAAAGGTTCACACTTGAACAGACTTTTAAACTCAAAAGATTTTTAGTCATCATTTGATTTCCATCAACATGTTTGAACCAAGATTTTATTTGTCATTCCAAGTGATTCATCTTTCCAGCTCACCACAGAGGCACTGTACACCACCAGCTGACACACACAGGTGATATGCAGGCTGTAATTCACACAGAGGTCCTACTGATGTCCAGCAAGTTGAAGGATTACTTCTTTCTGTACATGACCACTCAGTAAAACATGAATGCTTAAGTTCGCATTCCTTTTAGACTGTAGGAAGAGTTTTCATCCCTAAATATATCATTCAGATTGACCTAAACACTTTGAGGGGTGGTAAATTCATAAACATACCTAGGCCCATTTAGTTACATGGTTAAAAGGGAGGAAGGAGAAAGAGAGAGGGACAGATGGACTTTGAGGATACAGGTAATAATCAAGAGCTCTGTGTACACTTGGATGAGAGAGAGAAAGTAATTCTGGCCATGCTATGAGATTAATTCCTCATGCTGCTTGAATCACAATGTTGGCTATAAGCTTCAAATGAGCTAGAACTTGTTTGTTTGGTGGAATGAACCAAGGGCTATTGACAGAAGCAAGAATAAAAGCTCAGTAAAAGTGTTGTGAGAAGCAAGGATTCTCAACCAGTATTGTAATACCTTATCAAAGTGACTTTGGAAAAATCTAGTCTCTTTTCAAAAATGTTTTTCTGTAGATTGTTGAATTTACATTTTGATATTGGAATAACCATTGTGTGCTAAAAGATCTTCCCCAGGCCACATCTGTCCTAGAGAGCCAGGGCGACTATCAGGGACATAGTATGCACTGCAATGATTTTTGACACTGGAACTTCCAGCCTGTGATGTCTCTCCGCTCCCCAAAGTCGAAATCTTTCTCATCCTCTTGGATCCCTGAAGTACGAAACACAAAACTGAAAAGAAAGAAAAGAAGGAAGGAATGGAGAGAGAGAGAGAAAGAAAAGAAAAAGAACAGAAGGAAAGAAGGGAGGGAGGGAGGGAGGTACGGAGGGAGGAAGAGAGGGAGGAAGGAAAGAAGGAAGGAAATGAAGTGGCTTGGGCTGCAGTAAGTATAAAAACAAAACTAACTGTGAACCAGCTAACATTTAGGACTTCTCTATAGGATTCAAATATTTCTCCCAAATAGAGGAATCAGTGGGCCGCGATGTGATAGCTATTCAATCAGCGAGAACATTTTGCTCTTTAGTATAATGCAACTTGTAAATAAAGCTAAGCTCTGGATTAGTTCCCAAGGGGAAGATCGTGCAGTTTGCTTTGGTGGAATGTCAAGACGTAAGGGGAAAAAGTGATCATCAGTAAACAAACGCGCAGAACTGAATCACCACATTCTTTCTTGTGGACAAACCCGTCTTTCTTTTGAGCCCTGTGTTAGGAAGTCAATAACTTGCCATTGGGGGCTACTATTTGTAACGCCCTTAGTGCTTCTCTGTACGTTTCACCCACTGTGTACCCATGGCATACCATTTCTCTGCATTCCATTAATCAGCATGTGCATTTGCACTTGGGAGATTTGTGGGAAGAGAGAGAAGACCAGCATTCACCCAAAGCTTGACACAAAATTGAAAGTGTTTACATCTCACAGTTGGAAGTGAGCGACTACTAGCTCCAGGAAACATAATACTTATTTCATTAGACCATTATAAAATGCATTTCTGTCTTCTTCACACACGGAGATTTGGTAAATTCAAACAAAGTAAAATGGCTCTGCCCCATATTCTGAAAGTTTGTGATTTTTATTTCATTTGTATCCATTTCCGAAAAAGATATGGAAATAAAAGAGGCAGATAAGAATAAAACTTGACAAAAAGTCAAATGGGCAAACCATAGTAAGTTAATAAAGCCTTGGACAAAGTTAACTAGAGATAGTCATCTGGCTTGACCTTTCTTTCCCAACTGAATTACTATTCTTCCCTTATTCAGGGGCTGCCTTTAGAGGGCTGGTTGCTATTGTAGTACCATAATGGCTTAGAGCTTCATTTTTAAGAATTCCAGTCTTTCAGGAACAGAGTGAACTGCTCTTTGGGATTTCAGTTTGAAGGAAAATTTTTATGTGATTTGTTTTTAAACTTCTGTTCTGAAAATATTTTTTATAGAATAAGATTAAAACTAAATGATATATATTGTTGTCAACTACACTTCAATCAAATACACTTTAAAATAAAATCAGATATATACAGAGGGATATTTTTGTTGCTTAGATCATTTTTTTTTTTAATGGCTGTTGGACAATTGGTATAGGTATAACATGGCAGCTATCTCTGTCACTATTTGAATTAGACTCTTAGAACTTCAAATTTCATAGGAAATAAGGATTCTAATTAACCAGCTCTAAGGGAGGTCTTACAAATCTGTTTGTGGCAACTATATTTCTTGGAACCTAATGTTCTCTTAAATTCTCACCCCACCCACACCACTGCATGACTACATACAGCAATTCTTTCAGTATTTGCCCTGGGCGGGCATTAAGCAATCTAACTCCTACAGTTAGAATCTCACCAGAGAGAAGTCAAAAGAGGGAAAGAGAAGAGGGATGAGAGGAGAAAATCTAACGATAACAGATCTAATCACAAAACAGTAATTCTTCATACTGTGCTAAAATAGAGTAAACCTCCTAAAGAAAAGATTTGGGGATTTTTTGGTTTGGTTTTGTTTAGGTTCTTTTTTAAAGGCCTGTCTAAGGCATGCAATAATCACTGGCCCTTACATAACATCCATCTCTCCAAAGAGAGACCCATTAAATATTTTAGAAGTAAACTTTCAGTTGGCATCTTTCAAAACACTTATTTCCAAAAATCTTCAGACTAGAATTACCATTGTCTGGAATCCAATATGTCAGTAAAAACCTCAGAGCCTTCGCTCTTAATAGCAAAATGGACTGATGGGTAAACACACTGACAGCTGGCTCCTTTCTTGCTTTGCCATGCAAATCCTCTTTAACATAACTGGCTCGCACCCTAGCTTTCAGAGTGATGGCTCTGCCTAGTAGCCAATCTAACTGGATAAGCTTATAACATATTTCCATTATAACAAAGAATCAGACCAAGACCTCCAAGATTTCCATAGACAGTCTAATGGAAAGATATTGGACAGATAGTGCCACCATTTAGTGAATTGGCTCCCTGCTCAAATTAGTCAGTCCATTTAAGCCTCAGTTTCCCCCCATGTTAGAAATGAACCCATCTGATAGCTTCTTGGCTCACAGAGAAGGATGAGACTCTGGTCTTTCTCCTAAACAAGTCAATCACAGTATTAGGTTATGTGCTGAGAAAGATGCAGTTATGTGAACGCACTGAAAGAAATAATACTGTGCCTATAAGATTTAATAAGCCTGTCTAAGAAATTGACTTGAACAATAAGAAATTAATACCAACAGCTACCATTTGTTAAACAACTATTATGCTCCATGATCATATTTAACTAAATATTCATTTTGTTCTGTTCAGTCGCTCAGTCGTGTCCGACTCTTTGCGACCCCAAATAGGAAAAGGAGTATGTCAAGGCTGTATATTGTCACCCTGCTTATTTAACTTATATGCAGAGTACATCATGAGAAACGCTGGATTGGAAGAAACACAAGCTGGAATCAAGATTGCCAGGAGAAATATCAATAACCTCAGATATGCAGATGGCACCACCCTATGGCAGAAAGTGAAGAGGAGCTAAATAGCCTCTTGTTGAAAGTGAAAGAGGAGAGTGCAAAAGTAGGCTTAAAGCTCAACATTCAGAAAACTAAGATCATGGCATCTGGTCCCATCACTTCATGGGAAATAGATGGGGAAACAGTAGAAACAGTGTCAGACTTTATTTTGGGGGGCTCAAAAATCACTGCAGATGGTGACTGCAGCCATGAAATTAAAAGACGCCTACTCCTTGGAAGAAAAGTTATGACCAACCTAGATAGTATATTCAAAAGCAGAGACATTACTTTGCCGACTAAGGTCCGTCTAGTCAAGACTATGGTTTTTCCTGTGGTCATGTATGGATGTGAGAGTTGGACTGTGAAGAAGGCTGAGTGCCAAAGAATTGATGCTTTTGAACTGTGGTGTTGGAGAAGACTCTTGAGAGTCTCTTGGACTGCAAGGAGATCCAACCAGTCCATTCTGAAGGAGATCAACCCTGGGATTTCTTTGGAAGGAATGATGCTAAAACTGAAGCTCCAGTACTTTGGCCACCTTATGCGAAGAGTTGACTCATTGGAAAAGACCCTGATGCTGGGAGGGATTGGGGGCAGGAGGAGAACGGGTTCATTTAAACTTGATTAAAAAATTTATGAGAACTATTATTACCGTCAGTTTACACCTGAAGAAATAAACTGAGATAGTGATTTTCCAGGTTCACTCATCTAGTAAGTAGAAAAGTTGAAAAATAAGCCCAAGTCTCTCTGATTCCTAAACCACCTATATTTATTAACTTTCTAATTAGGATATCAAGACTTTGATGTATATGAATTAGTTAAGGACCATTAACATTTACAATGAAAGTGAAAGTGTTAGTCGCGCCGTTGAGTCTGACTCTTTGTGACTCATGGATTGTAGCCCACCCAGGCTCCTCTGTCCATGGAATTCTCCAGGCAAGAATATTGGGGATGAGTAGCCATTCCCTTCTCCAGGGGATCTTCCCAACCCAGGAACTGAATCCAGGTCTCCTGCATTGCAGGCAATTCTTTACCATCTGAGCTACCAGGGAAGACCTAATATTTATAATATATGTGTATATATGTAAACAAACATATATAATATGTGCATAAATATGCATAGCCTTTGAATACCACATACCTTACATAATAAACTGGGGTCTTATAAGCCTGTATGTGGACAATTTGGGAAGTAAGTCATTCCATCATCTGCTAAGGAATCTATATCTGGGGAGAATATTTGGTTTGTCTATGATGATCTAGAAAATCAAGGACTGTTCACTGTATAGTTTCCCTTTTGCCTTCCCACCCTCCAACCTGACACATTCTCTTGATTAATTAATTCCTAATTGTCTAAATCTGAAAGATTCAAACATTTGGCTCAGCTCTCATTTTTGCTAGGGTGACTTGGCTGAACTCTGGCCTCCTCTCTGTCCAGTGTCTGACTTTGGTGACCTAGCACTTTTCACACAGTGTTTACTTGTCTTTTGTTTACCTCCTGTCTTCTCCACTGAAAAGAGTTCATTGTCTTATTCATCTCTGACTCTAGCAAATAGCATGAAGTTAGTTACATAGTCAGTAGATGTTTAACCAATGTGTGATGTATGGATAGGAGAATGAACAAATGATCAGAACTCAGGGTACTTGGGCTTCCGTGTAGCAGTGACACCCCTTTACAATTTCATATCCAGTTCCATAATTGATTCTTGTGACAGCCAAACTGATCTTTGAAACTTTTAGGGAATACAGGTATTTAAGATTTAAATATGAAAACCAGGAATTCCCGTGTCTGATTTCAACAGTCTAGCAGAATGATGGAATCAGTGACTCCTTTAAGGGGAAGATAGTTCCTCAATGATCAATTTCAATCTCTCCATTTGTAATTATGATCCCAATATAGATATAAGGCTATTCATTTTGCTATACCAACAAAATCTGAGATTCACACTCAAAGAGCAAGTAAGAAAGTAATGCAAAAATTCTGGGGCCAGATGGTAGCTTCCCTGGTGGCTCAGATGGTAAAGAATCTGCCTGCAATTCAGGAGACCGGGTTTAGTACTTGGGTCAGGAAGATACCCTGGAGAAGAGAATGGCTACCCTCTCCTTTGAAGGGCCCCCACTCAATATTTCTTTGTACACGTCTAGAACAAAAACTTCCAACTACACAAATGTTAAAACTTGCAATTACTCTCTAAACTAAAATCACAAATTTGAGGAAAAAATACAAAATAATTTTTCAAAACAAAAACCAAAGAAAGTTCAAACTTTTCAAGTTTAAAGAGAAGCTAAGTACACACAGAGGCAAACTAGACAGTTTCAGTATCCAGTTCAGTATGTGTAGTATCCCATATTGTCGACACCATTCAAGATACTTATGACTTCAAGAACATTCTTGATCCAAATATTTTAAATATTGTCTTGCATTGACTGACTAAAATGAAAGCCTCAAACGAAGGTATCACAGTGGAACAGCACTTTTGAAAACACCCAAACCCGAAAACAATGCCAAGGGAAGGGCAGCTTCCTCACACTGCTAACAAAGGCAGGAAAATGAATAAGGTAAATGTCCTCACCAAAAGCTCTGACTCAAAACAATACTCTTAGAGTTCAACTCAGATGGTCCTTTTATCCTCTCTATGGTGCACACTGTACACGGTTATGAAAGCCACTAGGTCTGGATGTGTGAGTGGTGAATTGAATTTATTTTGTTGAGACACCAATAGCCCTTGATCATGGTGGAACAGTAATTGTAGACTCTAGATTCTTGCTTTTCTATGATTTAAATCATTGCTAACACTTTTTTACAATGCTAATTATATTCATGTCTATTTGCAAACTGAGTCAAAGGAAACTAAAATATAAGATTCTAAATATGTTAAATATTAACTTCTCATTTTATGTGCACATGAGAAAAGAAATAAATTATGGAACACTGGAATTTTGTTTGATGGGTGCTTGGGGAATTATTTTGCTATGTATGTTTCATTTGTTAATAGGTTTGTTTGTTTGTTTTCCTGTGGCTATTTTGGATGGGCTATTAGATAACTGAAGCTAAGTTCAGAAAATGGATTTTTCTTCATCTCCGAAAAGTCCAACAATTATTCTAAATATTCTTTCTCACTAAATTAAGTAGTTGTTTTAATTCTAGGAAACTCAGCGTAAAAGAGCTTTAAGTTGTTCAAAGAGAAAATAGAATGCTTAACCACACACACTCTTCGAATATCCACTAGTAGAATTTTGGTACAAGTATACCTCGGGTGCGCTTAAATTCATGGGGTCACAAAGAGTCGGACATGACTGAGCGACTGAACTGAACTGATACCTCTGAATACTTCACTTACAGAAAAGTTGTAATCTTTAAACAAATTCCTAAGGAAAAATAGGTATAGACTGTGTGCAGTTTTAAAAACTCAGTTCCACAAATTACCAAAATAATTGAGTTGGCTCGTCATGCATAGTACGCTATTCTAGGCATGTATTAATATATGTATTTAAACATGGTGTTATGGTGTCTCATTACAACTGAGGGAAAATAGAGGTAGGATAATGTAATGGGCTGGGGTGGAACTTTGGGTCTAGACAAGCCCAGATTTAAATCCTGGTCTCACTGCGCACTGAATATGTGATTCCCTGATAGGTTACTGAATCTTTTCAAATATTGATGTCCAAATACAGACAAAACCCTTCACTATGTGGGAGTTGCACCTCTTGTGAAAGAATACAATAATCCAACCAACCAATAATCAAAAAGAGTGCATTATATAGTATTGTAAAAGTGATAAGGGTTATGGCAAAAAATCCTAGAGAAGGAAATGGCAGTCCATTCCAGTACTCTTGCTTAGATCCCATGGACAGAGAGGCCTGGAGGGCAACAGTCCATGGGGTCACAAAGAGTTGAACACGAATGAGCAATAAATACATGGCAAAAAATAGAGCAAGGTGAGGGGGACTGCTAGAATCAGAGAGAGGTTTGTGGTTTTCTATAGTATGGTCAGGGGAGATCTCACTGAGAAGGTGATGTCTTGGCAAAGACTTAAAAGAAGGTGAGAGAATGAGCCATATAGGTATTTGGAATAAGTGAGTTTCTAAGCGCTAGGGCAGAAGGGGAGAGTCTAAGCTGTAGATACAAATAAATGCATGCACGCATGCTCATGTCACTTTAGTCATGTCTGACTCTTTGTGACCCTATGGACTGTAGCCCACCAGGCTCCTCTAGGTGTCCATGGGATTCTCCAGGCCGGATCACTGGAGTGAATGGTCATGTCCTCCTCCAGGAGATCTTTCCAACCCAGAGATCGAACTTGCATCTCCTGTGTCTTCTGCATTGGCAGGCAGATTCTTTTCCCACTGAGCCACCTGGGAAGCCCCATAAATAAATGCAGTCTTGGCATATAAATGGCATTAAAATGAGATGAAATGAGATCCCTAGGGAGTGAGTAGAGAATAATAGAAAAGGAAAAAGCACCAACAACAGAACCCTGGAGTTCAGGTTGGGGAAAAGAGAAGGAATCAGCAAAGAAGGCTAAGGAGAGACCAGTAAGGTAGGAGTAAAATCAAGACAGCGCATATCCTGGAGGCCAAGTGAAGAAAGACACAAAGAGGAATCAACTCTGCCCAATGCCGTGAATAGTGCAGGTAAGATGAACACCTACCCTTTAGATGGTCTTGAAGCCTATTGTATTTCCCTCACTCAGCCTCTAAATCATAAAGCTCAAATTACCTATCAAAGAAATAGGCATATTGTCAACTCAACTATATAGAAAATCCTAGCATGACTATAAAGCAGTATCCGGAATCTCTTGGAATTTATGTGATCGCCCCATTTATTAACACATGTGTGTGTGCTAAGTCACTTCTGTGGTGTCTGCCTCTTTGTGGTCCCACGGACTGTAGCCACTAGGCCCCTTTGAACACGGGATTCTCCAGGCAAGAATACTGGAGTGGGTTGCCATGCCCTCCTCCAGGAGATCTTCCTGACCCAGGAATCAAATCACATCTCTTACATCTTCTGCATTGGCAGGCAGGTTCTTTACCACTAGCACCACTTGGGAAGCCCTTATTAATACATACCTGTTTCTTACTTGTATATAGCAGTTAAATCCCACCCCATACCAAGACCAAAAAGATGTGAAAAGACTCACATGGCCCAGTGATATGGGAGAGTAAGAGTCAAGAGCAAGAAGAATAGAAATGGACTGGTCCATGTGGTCACAAAGAGTCAGACACAACTGAGCAACTGAACTGAACTGATCACATAATAAATCTGAGGGCCAAAATGCTTTTATGATTCTATCAGAAATAAAGAGTTTTCAAACAGCAGTTTGGAAATCAGTTCAGTTCAGTTGATCAGTCGTGTCCGACTCTTTGTGACCCCATGGACTGCAGCAGGTCAGGCTTTCCTGTCCATCACCAACTCCCAGAGTGTACTCAAACGTACTACCAAGTCGGTAATTCTATCCGATCATCTCATCTTCTGTCATCCCCTTCTCCTTCCACCTTCAGTCTCTGTCAGCATCAAGGTCTTTTCCAATGAGTCTGTTCTTTGCATCACATAGCCAAAGAATTGGAGTTTCAGCTTAAGCATCAGTCCTTCCTTCAGGACTGATTTCCTTTAGGATGGACTGGTTGGATCTCCTTGCAGACCAAAGACTCTCAAGAGTCTTCTCCAACACCACAGTTCAAAGCATCAATTCTTTGGTGCTCAGCTTTCTTTATAGTCCAACTCTCACATCCATACATGAATACTGGAAAAACCAGAGCTTTGACTAGACAGACTTTTGTTGGTGAAGTAATGTCTCTGCTTTATAATATGCTGTCTAGGTTGGTCTTAGCTTTTCTTCCAAGGAGAAAGTGTCTTCTAATTTCATGGCTGCAGTCACCATCTGCAGTGGTTTTGGAGCCCCCAGAAATAAAGTCTCTCACTGTTTCCATTGTTTCTCATCTATTTGCCATGAAGTGATGGGACCAAATGCCATGATCTTAGTTTTCTGAATGCTGTTTTATGTCAACTTTTTCACTCTCCTCTTTCACTTTCATCAAAAGCCTCTTTAGTTCTTCTTCACTTTCTTCCATAAGGATGGTGTCATCTGAATATCTTAGGTTATTGATATTTCTCCCAGGAATCTTGATTCCAACTGTCCTTCATCCGGCTCGGCATTTCACATGATATACTCTGCATATAAGTTAAATAAGAGGGGTGACAATATACAGCCTTGACGTACTTCTTTCCCTATTTGGAATCAGTTTGTTGTTCCATGTCCAGTTCTAACTGTTGCTTCTTGATCTGCATACAGATTTCTCAGGAGACAGGTCAGGTGGTCTGGTATTCCCATCTCTTTCAGAATTTTCCACAGTTTGTTGTGATCCACACAGTCAAAGGCTTTGGTGTCAGCCATTAGAGATCTTTATTCGCCTCCTTTGCTCTATTTGCTTTCCACAGCATTTATCACAGTGGCTATCATGAGAATGTGCCTCTCAGACATCCAACTATTGGAAAATAATTGACCACGGGGTCCCAGCTGTTGTACTCTGTAATCCATCCCTGTATTTGCTCTAAGACCATGCCTCTTAAGAGTTACTCCCAGCCGTTGATTGAATCTGGCAAGAATGTTAAAATAGGCTCATTCCTGGGAGACACAGGACATCTTGGTGGCTGACTTTGGCTCCAGTGCGCTCTGATAGACTTGCCAATCTTCCTTGAACTGCACAATAAATTGGGTTGTTTCCACCTGACTTTCCTTCACTCTTACCTTCACTCTAGTAAGATTTGTACCATGTTCTGACCACTCTCCCAGACCTCCCCATCTCCAGCCTTTGCTGTCTACCTCCCCATTCTCTCTCACACTGTCAGTCTTCTAATAAAATCAAACATATTTAATCCATCTTGGCATTTGGACTCAGACCAACATAGTCATCTTCTCATGTCCTATGTTTTGCTTGTTTTTATATTTTATGTTTTACTGCCCATTAGCATGTAAGTTCCAGCAGAGCAGGAATTTTCTTTATCCATGTATGTCAAACATCTGTAGAATGCCTGGTACATTGTTGGTGCTCAACAAATATGTGCAGAATAAATGGACAGCAAAGGCTTACAATGAGCAAATTAGCAAATTCATATTATCAGTGAAATAACTGAATAAACACATGACGATCCCAGTCGTTATCACAACTTTGCTCCCTCCTCAGTTCCCTGATCCTCTTATTTAATCTAGCCCTTCTCTTACACTAGAAAATACTTGGGTTTTCCCATTACAGAAATGAGATTTGAGAGGTAAATTGTTTTTAGGAAAAGATCCAGGTTAATAATTGGATAACTGCCATCTGTTCTGGGCAGCCAATATGCAATTTTGACTGAGATATTTATCACTATCTTTCTCTTGTCTTTAATTTCAGCCAGGATCTGCAGATAAACAAAATTGACATTTCTGATGATTAAATATTCATCCATTAGCAATCAAACGTGGTCCATACCTGATCAATTCTCCCATTCTCTAGTCTCCCTAAATGTCTCTTAAGGGTGGATGAGTAAGGACAAACTGTTCTCAAATATAACTCCAGATTTTAGAAACAGGGTTCTATGGTGGGATGGCTTTAAATGACAATATGAGGAAGTCTTTTCTCACTGGGGCCACTAAGTTTACTTAAGGAGATCCCTACAGGGTTCCAACTAAGGGGTTTAAGCCCAGCTCTAAGTGTTCTGAAAGCTAGATGGAAGAGGAAGCTGGGGGCCCAAATCTTTCTCACAAAGGTGGATGTAATCTTCAGCCTATTTCTTGGGCAGACCTGATGAATGACTGTTAGAAAATCCAGGTTCCAATCCTGGCTTTGCTGCTTATTATCTGTATGGCAAATGACCTCTCTGATCCTCAGCTCCCTCATTTTTAAAATAGGGCTAAAATCTTCCAGCCTCTTGTAAGATAAATCTAATGTAAAGCATTGGCCTATGGAGGGTACTCAACAAATATTAGCCATTATTATTACTGATATCAATAAGGCAAAGGAAAGTAAACCATTTGTTCAATGTTTGGGTTGTCCTTTTAACTTCTTTAGCTGAATGTTGATATGAAAGTGCTTGACAGCATCTACACATATAGCAATGAGGTAGATGGTAATTAGGATTTATTGAATCAAAATTTAATTAAAGAAAGGATAGGGGAAAGAAAACAGACAAAGTCAATCATAAGCTTCCAAGATTGCTTTGAGCTAAGAGTTTCACTGAGCTTGACTTCTTTTTTCCAAAGGGCCAGGGAACTCTCGCATGGTGTCAGACTGCATGAGTTACAGAATGTCTCATCACACTTTCAAAGTCTCCACACTCCTTTCTCCTGCGTAACTGGTGAGGTCAAAATGGCTACCTTTCTGAGTGTCATTGCTGAACAAGATGCAAGAAAGAAATGCAGAAATAACAGAGAGTGGTCTTGACATTTAAACCACACTGAACACAGCTGATGGACCAAGTTCTTAACAGAGTCACGTCACTGTCTTTAATTTCTCCATGACCTAAAGATTCCAAACTTTGAAACAAACTGCTGGAGTAGGAGGAGAAGGAAGAGGTAAGGACAGCCTGATGTAAATTTACCACTGGATTAAATTCTCACGTTGCTCCAGAGTTTTGTATTATTATCTGAAAGCAATCAAAGGAAGAAAAGCAAGCAAGTGACTTGGCCCAGTCAAGGTAAGGCTCTGTCTGGTAGAGAGAGAGTAGGGGTCAACAACTTTGTACAAACACACACAGAGGGCTCCTGGTGCTAATCCTGGAGAAGAATGAATTGGGTAAGGAACAGTTAATAAGCAAATGTGCCTTGTTCACTGTGCACATTGCAACAAAGAGCTGGCAGCTCCTGAAGGAAAAGGGCTTGTGCCGCTGCCGTTCAAACTTGTCAGTCAGCCTGTGCCAGCAGCCTCAGCGTCTGCCTCCCCGGCACACCCTCATTACATGTGTCTGTCTGGGCTGATCGGTACATCTGCTCAGAGACGCTCCTGCCGAGTCGGGGATTTCTGCTTTTCTCCACCGGTGCAGGAGTGGGTCTCTCCTGGCTTCTCCTCTGTCACCTCCACTCCTCTCCCCACGGAGGCTCCTGCTTTATGGTAGCTTTGGACTTCCCTCACTGGCTGCCTGTCCCCGACTTCTAGAATGGAAGAAGCTGAGCTGGTGAAGGAGAGACTCCAGGCCATCACAGTAAGTCTGCCTAGTTATAACTCAGGAGGTGCTTGCTTACAGGGACGACAGGCACGTTGCTTGCTGCCCCTGCTGCTGAGCCCTATTAGTGAAAAAACAGAACTGTCACCTTTCACGGGCAAGTCTCTGCCCCTGTCTTAACCCTGGTGACCCTCTGTAACTCTTGGGCTTCCGAACCTAAGTAGAGAGCAAATGTTCTTGATTTTCACAAAAATTGTACCTATGTTTTAAATAGCTTCAGAAGCCTGTAAGGCAGTTTGGTTACACTATCATGTACCTGAAAAACATAGATTTTCCTTACATTTATATTTGACAAATACTAGATCAAGAAACTGATCCTCAACTTGGAAACATTTTTAAAACAGTTAACTCACCAAAAAGTGAAAATCTTTTAAAAGGAGAAGAAAAAAGAAATTAAGAAAACAACTTGAAGCTTTTTATTTGTAGTTGTGGTAGTGTGTTCCACAAAGCCTTACAGAATTAAAATGAATGTCGTTGTACTTTAGCTAAGGATTAAAAAAGAGAAAAGTAGGTAAAAGCACGTATCAGATTAATTCTAAGATATCAGTTTCCAGCAGAGTCACAAACTGAATAAGATCCTGATAAAGGAATGTAATACATGCAATGCAATGGATTTGGAAAATATTTTGTTAATACCAGGAAGGAGAATAGTGCATTTTTTATGTTTGTTCTGGGAAAGAGTCAAAGTATGAAATGAATTACTTTCCTTAAGTGATCCAGCTTTTTTTCAATTTTACAAAGTCCTCTATTTGGCAGTCACCTGGAAATCTCTGGCACACTCATTTATCATTGGCTACAACTTATCATATAATTTTTTTTAAAGAAAAAACACTTTAGAAATCAACATTCCATTTTTTCAGCATTTTCTGACACTGAAATTAGCTGTCAAGAGTACTGTTTAAAAACTGATGCATAATATCACAGATGTGGGTTTATTAATTTAAATGTATATTGGACATTACTATCTATAAAAATAACTCTTTACTGTCTTGTGAAAAGAAAACTGATGCAAAATTAGAGTGAATGAAAGATATTATTCTTTGCTCATCAAATTCTCATAGCATAAATTATTATTATGCTAAGCCCAATTTAGAATTTTTATTAAACAAAGTTTCAGCTCCCCCCAGAAAGCATTCAGTAACTTGAAATATTTTCTCAGCCAATGGTTTAGGAACCAAAAGTCCACAGATAAAGTTGGCACTTTTCCATAAGTCAGTGCTCTTGAAATGTCCAACTCCTAATTAGTACACTTTCCTTTCTTTAGAAAACCTTGGTTTGGATTATTGTTTGTTCTGCTTTGTTCTTTTTGGTGTTAAACTCAGCCACTGTTTCAGCTGTCTTGCTTTAAGGGACAGGAACTGGGCCCTGCTCTGTTGTTTTTGGCGTGGGCCTTTTACATTACAGCTGTTGTCTAAAGGTTACTTTATCAGACTGTGTGAGTTGTGTGGGCACAAGCTCTGTTTTTCCTGACCCTTCTATCTTCTAATTAACTAAATTAAATCATATATCCGATGAAATCCACCCGTAGCTTCTTCTTCCACATTTTCCTTTTTGAATCGCAGCCTACCCTTACTTCAGCCTTTATTACGCGCGCTGCACTTTATAACTCATACTGGAGCAGCACATGTTCTAAGGGTAAGACCGCACTCAGGAAAGCTAGGAATTTTCACTGAGGGTTCCAACTTCAAATAAAACTAGGACAAAAGTCAGAATGCTTTAAATATCTTCCAAGCAGACCAGAGAGTAAATAGGTTCCTGAATATACTGATGTGTACTTTGATGATGATTAAAAAATAATAATAACAACTAGTTTTTGGATTATTTCATTAGCTTAACCACATCCCATTAGAAAGAATAAGCATATCTAGAAAGTAAAATTACAAAATAATTATCTTTTGTATATATAAAATTGTAGAGAAAAAATTGAGAAAAGTTTACGGGGACAAATTTCTCCTAGTCTATACCTCACTGGACCAAGTCCAGTCACATAGGTCACCAGTGAAGATGAAAAAATGGAGCACTAGTGTGTCCATGGAAACAACACATCACTCATCTCCCTCCCGGACGCCCTGGGAAATGCCAGCTCTCTCCACCCTTGCCTTACCCAGGAAGCCACCTCAACTATTCCCCTTCCCCCCAGGGAAATGAAAACACACAGTGTCCATAGAGTTTTCAGGGATTGTCTCGCTTTTAGAAGCACTTAAAAATCTTCAGACTCTCAGCCCTAGACTAAAACTCAGAGACAATAATCTCATTTTAACTGTTTTCATTCTATTCCCCTACACTGAAATACGTTTTATATTTTAAGAACAAAATTTTATACTTTAAGAACAAAATCAAAAGACAGTTGCCCAATGTAATCAAACACAGTGATTCAGAGACTTCACTTTATTAGAAAACAAAACTTTCAACATTCTAAGATCTATTTGATTTTCATACTAAAATTTATTCCTCTAATTCCTAGCTGAGAAATGAAATAATCTTCACTGCAATATTTATTCCATGTGATTTTAAGGATCCAAAAAGTCATTATTTCTACTGCAAGAAATTTAAAAAATAAATGTATATGCCTGAAACTTGGTAGAACCAAGTGCCAGTCTTCTTGTTCCTCTTTTGAAAAGAAACAGATTAAACACAGCAAGTAGATGGAATGTGACATTAGACTCTCAAATTGAAAACTAAATTACTGTGATGGTGCCTTTACTCCTCATACCAGTAAATTGAATTTTAGATTATTCAGAAGGCTTCCCAAAGACTTAAAGGGAATAAAAGAAAAAATTATGAAAGTACACAGAAACAACTGTTTAAATAGAATACTTCATTTGATTGGAGAAGGAAAGAGCAATTCAGTCCAGTATTTTTTCTGGAAAATCTCATGGACAGAGGAGCCTGGAGGGCTGAAATCTGAGGGGATCACAAATAATCGGACACAACTGAACAATTGAACATGCACTTCATTGGGGTATACCAAGCATGGATTCTATTTTGTATACTTACTCTCATGTTTCTCCTTTGTTACCTTATCCAGGTACAGACATACCTCAGAGATACTGCAGACTTGGTTCTAGACACTTTGATAAAGCAAATATCACAATAAAGTGAGTCACATGAATTTTTCAGTTCTCAGTGCAGACAAAATTTATGTTTCAACTATGTACTATAATGCAATATTACTATGTCTAAAAAATAACACACATGCGTGAGTGCTAAGTTTCTTCCATCGTGTCCTACTCTCTTCTACCCTATGAACTCCAGGCTCCTCTGTCCACGGGATTCTCTAGGCAAGAATACTGGAGTGGATTGCCATCCCCTCCTCTAGGAGATCTTCCTGACCCAGGGATCGAAGCCACATCTCTTAAGCTTCCTGCATTGGGAGGCAGGTTCTTTACCACTAAGCGCCAGCTAGGAAGTCCACAACTTAAGAAATACTTTACTGCTAAAAAATGCTAACCATCATCCAGAGTCTTCTGAGAGCTGTAATCTTTTTGCAGTAGTAGCATCAAAGATCATTGATTATAAAGACAAACAGTGAATGTTTTCACTTGTATGTGAAACCTAAAAAAATAAAGCAAATGAACAATTATAACAAAGCAGAAGCAGATTCACAGATACAGAGGAAAAACTAGTGGTTACTAGAATAGGGAAAGGGGTGGGATAGGGACAAAGTAAGTAAAGGGGATTAAAGGTACAAACTATTAGTTATAAAATAAATGTTATAAGGACATAATGTATAACACAAAGAACATAGTCAATATTTTATATACCTTTGCATGGAGTACAATCTATAAAAATATTGAATTGCTAGGTTGTACACCTGAAACTAATATAATATTGTAGGCTAACTATGTTGTTGTTGCTTAGTCATTAATACGTATCCAATTCTTTTGTGACCCATTGACCTAGCCTACCAGGCTTCTCTGTCCATGGGATTTCCCAGGCAAGAACATTGGAGTGGGTTGCCATTTCCTTCTCCAGGATATCTTCCCAGACACAGGCATCTCCTGTGTCTCCTGCATTATCAGGCAGAATTCTTTACCACTGAGCCACAAGGGCAGCCCTCAAGTCACTATACCTCAATTAAAAAAAATAAAACTGCTCAGAAAGGGAAAAAATAAGAACAAAGATCACTGATCATACATCACCATAACAAATATAATAATGAAAAAGTTTGAAATATGGCAACCAGTGATGTTGCTTAGCTGTGTCTGACTCTTCGTGATCCCATGGACTGTAGCCTACCAGACTCCACCATCCATAGAATTTTCCAGGCAAGAATACTGGAGTGGGTTGCCATTGAAATATGGCAAGAATTTTACCAAAATGTAAAAGTGATCAAATGTTGTTTAAAAAAATGGTGCCAATAGACTTACTCTGTGCAGAGTTGTCACAAACTTTCAAACTGTTTTAAAAAAAAGCAGTATCTATGGAAATAAATACTATATATTTAGCGAAATAAAAGTGAAGCACAATAAAACAAGGTACATCTGTGCCAACTCTTAATTTACTAAATTAGTAAGTTAATTAATCTCTTAATATCTCTTAGCCAAAGAGTTTAAGTTTTCAATTATAAGTGGAAAACAGAATATTTCAAACTAAGTAAATATTATATTGATTAAAAAGTCTCTGGAGGCTTAAGTTAGTACATAGTATTTTGACAAATAGCTTACTTTTATACAAAAGGAGAACTATTAAAGTAGGCTAGCAAATAGAAATGCACTTTAAATATCAGAACTGAGGCTCCTAGTGTCTCCAATGTTCTCTGAAAGAATGACCTGAAGGGCTGAGTTATGTCTACAGAGTTCCTCTCTGGAAGTAGACATGGTACACCTCAAAGAATGATGAAATGGCCCAAGTGGAATTTCCCACAAAAACAGAAATATCTTCTGATAATCAGTAATATCCTATATACTATTCATACCCTCCTTCCCAAGCAACACGTTTTCTTATTTCCATTCCCATGGTGGCATTAGGAAAATATTGTTACTAAGTAACAGGGGATACTCAGGCTGGAAAATCCATGGATCTTAAACCACAGGAGATCATAGAAGTGCACAAAAGTAGTACTTTTGGGCCAGGGTGGGAGTGACGGTTAGTGAGTTCAAAAAAATCCTGAAACTAGAATCAATATATAGGGAACAAACCCAGCTGAGAAGAAAATGGGTAAGAATAAAGCTGACATTTTTACTTTCATCCAGGTTTAAATTTTAGCTGTTAGAAATGCACATTACCCACTCATTCTCTCATTCCTTTTTTCAATTAAAGGTTATTGAGCACTTACTAAGTGCCAAACCTCATTCATTTTTCACTTTAACAATCTATATACTCAGTCTCTTAGCCATGTCTGACTCTTTGCAACCCCATGAACTGGAGCCCACCAGACACCTCTATCCTGTGGGATTATCTCAGCATGAATACTTCCTCTTCCAGGGGGTCTTCCCAACCCATTTATCAAACCCACATCTCTTGTGGCTCTTGCATTAGCAGGCGGGATTCTTTACCACTAAGCCACCTGGGAAACCCTCAACAACATGCAATATTTATTTAAGTCTCACGCTTTTAAGTGAAAAGAAGTGAAATAAGAGGAATTAGGAGTGTCAGAGGGGCTTCCTTGATAGCTGAGTTGGTAAAGAATCTGCCTGCAATGCAGGAGACCTGGTTCTATTCCTGGGTCAGGAAGATCCGCGGTAGAAGGGAAAGGCCAGTATTCTGGCCTGGAGAATTCCATGAAGTATATAGCCCATGGGGTTGCAAAGAGTTGGACACAAATGAGCTATTTGCACTTTCACTTTCAGGAGTGTAAGAAGTGGGATGGGATGGGTTGCAATTTGTAGTAAAATGGTCAGGAAGGGCCTCAAGGTGAGGGTGACATTTGAACATGGATGAAGGAGGTGAGCTTGTCAAAAGTTAGACAATGGCAGTAATCACAAGAACAAGCACCTGCCTAGGACTGACTCCATTTGGTAATGAGCCATATAAAGTCCTGACACTGGAATTTGAGCAACAGAGCCAGATTTGCCAGCCAAAGCTGCTCATGACGCAAAATAATCAAGAGCTCTACATTTCCCCAGATCCACTCCCTATTTTGTTCCACTCCCAAGGAATTTTTTCTAGACTTGTAAACATAGGAATGTAGGAGCAGAAAGTTCTTTGTATAAAACAGAAATCTAGTCAATACAAGTGAAAGTGAAGTCGCTCAGTCGTGTCCGACTCTCTGCGACCCCATGGACACCAGGCTCCTTTGTCCACGGGATTTTCTAGGCAAGAGTACTGGAGTAGGTTGCCATTTCCTTCTCCAGGAGTCAATACAAAGACCACTATTAAAACACTAAGATAAATACACGTGATCCTAGTTACTTCTCTTTTCTAATTCATTAATTCTTTTTTTGGCTGTGCTGGGTCTTCATTGCCACCTTCGGACTTTCTCTAGTTGCAGCACATGGGCTTAGCGTTTAAGCTCTTGACTATAGAGCTCAGGCTCAGCAGTTGTGGCACACAGGGTTAGTTACTCCTTGGCACGTGGGATCCTTGCAGGTCAGGGATCAAGCCTGTGTCCCCTGCATCGGCAGGCAGATTCTTAACCACTGAACCACCAGGGAAGTCCCTCTAGTTACTTCCTTAGCACATGCTTCCTCTCACTGGACACTCCACCTCATCTCATTCACCTTTTTCCCAATATCTGATATTTTCTAACAGTTAATATGACAGTTAATGACCTCAAAGCAGGATCTGCTACATAATTTGTGAGGCCCAGTACAAAATGAACATGTAGGGAACCTTGTTCGAGAAGTATTCAGAATTTCAAGGGGGTAACAGCAGAAGTTTAAAAGCATTCACATGAAGCTCTGGGCCCCTCTGAGAGTGGTGCCGCCATGTCTGACTTCCCAGGTCACATGTCCGAAAAGCCCAGTCCAGCCATGGACATCTCTTTCCTGTTCATTCCGTCTGTACAAATGAGAGCATGAAAACAACTGCAAACCAGCCTGGATCTCAACAGAAGTCAGGCCTTAACATGTATTTGGATCATTGTATCGTTTAGAATTCTAAGGACACCTTAAAGTAATAATGACTAGAAGGAAGCACAGTGAACCATTGTCACTGCACCTCATGGTTAAGACAGCTATGGAAAGAACTCCCAACTTGTCATGACCATCCCAAGAATTCACATAAAGATGGTACGTGGAGATGTAGGAATCTCCTAAGCAAAGAGGTCCTGTGCCAGTATATTCTGTATAAAGCCTCTGCACAATTTTCCACAGTGCTATGCTAAGATTACATGTTTCTTCCAGAGAGGGAAAGGTTTCTTAAAACAAAAGTGCTATGCCACATTTCTTTGCCAAACATAATAGCCCACCCACAAAGGAGACCATGTGATGAGGTACAATCATTTTGATGCCTTGTTAAGGAAACTACTTTTTGATAATCAGGGATGGTTTTTCCAGTGTGCTGAGGAGTGATAATGCTACTCCGCCAAGCCCTCTACTGACAAGGATCCCCACGAACTTCCTCAACATTACTAGATGGTGAAAAGGAAAAGCTGCTGCTTCAGAAAACTGTGATTAAAACAAGCCAGAGAGTAAGTGGCTAAATCTAACAAGAGTCTAAACAATACAGTGTAGTTCAGGCTACAGACTGAAACTACCTAGCTTCTCTAAAAATAAGATAAGAATATTTTAATTTATTCAACTTATTTAAATGGCAGTGGTGTCATTCTGGGAAACTCAAGAAGTTTCCTGACCAGGAGCCCTGCGATATGTCAACTTTCCTAAAACACCGTAGGAATAATTTGAGTGAGATCCATACTTACAGTTTTTATGTAAAACCCCAGGGACTGAGTGAAATCCACTCAAACCATTTTAGACATAGAGCCAGGTAATTTTCTGAACCTCTAGCTTCTGTCTTAAGCATGAAGTTTTCAATGTGTAACTGCATCAATAATTGACATGGAGTGATACAATATGTTAAAAGGAGACATAACAGCTACTCAAAATCAAGCTATGCTACCAAATCTAGATATAAATGACATCTCAAGTACAAGAATTCTGCAATAAAAATAATAATAACACCGAAGTCCGAGTCCATCTCTTCTCTACCCCATGCCTCTTGGCAGCCACAAGTCTGTTTTCTATGTTGTGAGCCCATTTCTGTTTTGTAGATGGATTCATTTGTGTCATATTTTAGATCTGCAAATAAGTGGTATTTGTCTTATGGTATGGTCATATGGTATTTGTCTTTCTCTTTCTGACTTACTTCACTTGGTGTGATGATCTCTAGGTATATCCATGTTGCTGCAAATGGCATTATTCCATTCCTTTTTACAGCTAAGTGTCTGTATATACCACATTTCTTTATCCACTCATCTGTCAATGGACATTTAGGTTGCTTCCATGTCTTAGCTATTGTGAATAGTGCTGCTCTGAACATGGGCTTCTCTGGAGGCTCAGTGGTAACTAACCCACCTGCCAATGCAGGAGACACTGGTTCAGTTCCTAGGTCAGGAAGATCCCCCGGAGAAGGATATGGCAACCCACTCCAGTATTCTTGCCTGGGAAATCTCATGGACGGAGGTGCCTGGTAGGCTACAGTCCACGGGTCACAACAGAGAGTCAGAATGACATTGACTAAACAACAATGAACATGGGGTGCATGTATCTGTTTATTTTTTTATCTTTTTGATTATATAGTTTTGAGAGTTTGGGGTTAGTAGATGAAAACTATTACATATCGAGTGGATAAGCAGCAAGGTCTTACTGTATAGCACAGAGTACTGTATTCAATATCCCGAGATAAACCATGATAGAAAAGAACACTTTTTAAATGTATACATGTGTGTATAACTAAATCTCTTTGCTGTACAGCAGAAATTAACACAACTTTGCAAATCAACTATACTTCAATTTTTTTTAAAAAAATGGAAAAAATAATTTTAGGGATTAATATATACATACTACTATATAAAAAATAGATAAACAACAAAGACTTATTGTATAGCACAGGGAACTATACTCCATACCTTGTAATAACCTATAATGGAAAAGAATATGAAAAAGAATATATATACATATATCATATACATATACATACATACATATATATATGTGTATATATATATAACTTTATATGTACAACATATATATGTATATAATTGAATCACTTTGCTATATACTTGAAACTAACACAACATTGTTAATTAACTATACTTAATTTTTAAAAGATAAAATAACAATAACAGCACCTATTCTTGTATACCATTTAGGCTTAAAAATAAAGATAAAACATTCATATTCATTATCTCATTTGTCCATACAGCCCTATGAATATTTTCAAGAGTAGATGTCACCATCTCCATTTTATAGGTGAAAAACCTAAGATCAAGGGAAGTTAAGCAATGGTTAAATAGTGGAAAATAGCAGAGTCTGCTCATAACATCACAATAAATTCGAAAAAACATCAAAACCACAATCTTTACCCTTGTTCAGAACTCCTTCTGTTTTTCACTCTTAATAAAAGTTTGAAATGGAACAAAGAGAAGAATCTTTGGAGGTTCAGTCACATTTTCTAACCCAAACTTTTTCCACTCAATCACATTTTCTAACCCAAACTTTCTTCATTTAATCACATTTTTAAACCCAATCCTACAGACTCTTATCCTTGTCCCTAAGCTATTAGAAGTAGAAGTGGGAAAGGAAAGAATGTAATGCCATTTCAAAAGCATTTGTTATCACTTCAACAGTGTTGAGAGGAACCACTTTTCAGAGTACCTCATATTCCAAGCCTCTGTTACTTTCTCTCCACCCCACTGTCATGCCATAGCCTCTTCCCTTCCAGCCAGGATTTCTTAAGGCAAAGACACTGTTGCATCTCTCATAGCCCCTCAACACTAGCTGAAGCACAAAAAAACATCATGAATGAATAAGTGAGTGAATAAAGATCATCAAGCTGAAAAAGAGGGAGAAACCTAATGATTGCTTGCCCAGCTAACAGATTTTTTATTGAAGACATGGTCACACCCTTTGATTATTCAGGGGCTTATTTTGTGTTTGTTGTGTATTCTTATTTTATTTTGTCACTATTCATTAGAACAAACAGGAAAGGATAGACAAATGAATAAAAGAGTAGAACTTTAACTGGATTCTATTTAGAGATCTGTCAGAATTTGTTGTAAAGCCGGGAAACAAGAATAAAATTGCTAAATAAAATGAGGTTTAGAAATTTTGTGCTTTTGATCCACCACATAAGTAGTAATGATAACTATATCCAAATCCCATGGCTAACATAAGAATTATGGTTTTTCAAAGATAAATTCAGAAATAACCACAGGACCAGGAGAAAACTTAGGGATTTCTTGGTCCACATTCCCATCCCCATTACAGCATGCTCAAGAGATGCTCATCCAGCTCCTCCTTGAGCCCTTCCAAAATCAGGTGGATTAATATCTCTCAAAATACCCTATTCCATTTAAGAAAAACTCTCTGTGCTGTGTTCTGACATAATGTGCCAGAATCCAGTTTCCTTTAACTTCTTTCCATTCATCTTGACTCTAGTCACTGAAGCTGTATACCTTCATTTTCTTGATTTCAATCATTCCTTATATCACAGGCTCATTCTAGAAAGTGAAAGTGAATGTTGCTCAGTCATGTCCAACTCTTTGCGACCCCATGGTCTGTATAGTCCATGGAATTCTGCAGGCCAGAATACTGGAGTGGGAGAGCCTTTCCCTTCTCCAGGGGATCTTCCCAACCTAGGGATCAAATCCAGTTCCCCAGCATTGCAGACAGATTCTTTACCAGTCCATGTCAGTCTTAAAATTTGGTGCTGAGAATTGAACACTGACCTGTCCCTTGTTTGGCGAATTCAATTTCTACAGATATATTTGGGAAGTGATACAGGGTGTTATAAAAAGCATTATCTTTGGAATTTATAGAAAATTAGGCTTGATACCAATTCCAATATTAGACCAACCTTAGGATTTGGGGACACTGATAAACTCTCTGGTCCTCGCATCAGTGTCTCTAAAATGAATTGCAATTAAGTTGAAAACTCAATATTCAAATATACAATGAATATACAAAAGTCAAAAGCTTCTTGAAACACAACAGTCAGAAATTGTAATGTAAAAAAGTGAGACATGACTAAGTATGCATGATGTAATGTGAAAGTATCCATTCCTGATGCTGCTGCTGCTGAGTCACTTCAGTCGTGTCCGACTCTGTGACTCCATAGGCGGCAGCCCACCAGGCTCCCCCGTCCTGGGATTCTCCAGGCAAGAACACTGGAGTGGGTTGCCATTTCCTTCTCCACCATTCCTGATAGTTACATTAAAAAAAAAAAAGTTAAAGCCTAAAAATAATTTTATTTAGGAAATGTGAAGAATTTATATGAAGAAATCTTTATGTTTTATACCTACTAAGGAACTGTGCAGGATATATATAATGAAATTTTACTAAGTGATATAATATATATGTCTAGAGAGACACATCGTTTCTTGAGGTAAAGTCTGAAGACAAAAAAATGTTGTCACATATTTTCAAATTTATTTTAAGTTTAATGCAATTCCAATCAAAATCTCTAAGGAGGCATCCTTATTCACTTCTGGTGGCACCATGAAATTGTTAAAACAGGATAATTCGGCAATCAGTAAAAGAAAACTCAGAAACTGTTTTACCGTTTGACCAAGAATTTTATTAACAAAGAAACATACAAATACTAAAGAAAAATAAGAGATGCATACAAGATGTATTCTTAAGACATTCATAAGATAGCAAAACCATTTCTTAGAGTATTTAGTAAAAAGTGGAATCCAGTTCAATGTCCAAAAGTAGGGATTAGCTGAATAAATACAGTGCACATATTCAGGTTTGAAATATACTTGCATATATGTGTGTGTGTATATATATATATATATATATATATATAATGGAATAATAAGTATCCATTAAAAATAATTTAGAAGACTGACGTGGTATATCATCATTTCATGATATATTAAGAGAAATAAGATTACAAAATGTGTAACAAACAATTCCAGCTTTATATGAGGTATAATATATCATGCAGATGTAAACCATATGTAACAGTATCAACCTCTGATTATTTCTGGATAATGATAATTATTATTAGGAGTAACTTTTAAAATTCTACCAGTGTATGTGAGTTTTTATTTGCTTCTTTGGCTGTTTGTTTGGTTGGCTGGTTCATTGGTTGGTAATTTTGGTTTGATAGAGAGTGATGAAGCATAAGGAACCAGCTGAATTTTCCATTTAGTTTCTACGGAATTTAACAAAATGACTGCAAAATTCAATGGGAAAAATAAAGTACTGCTACTAATCAAGACATTTTAGAGAAAAGCAATGAAGGAAAACTTGCCCAGTAAAATGTTAATTTATCTCATTGGTGGTACATAGTATTAGTACCCAAATCTGTAACTAAAGACACACACAGATAAATTGGAGCCAGACGCTAGTGTACAATTTTTAAATGTAAATGATAAAATTAGCAAATAAAAAAGTAAACCAATAAGAAAGAATTATTTGATTAAGTTTCAAATTTAGTTAAAATTTGGGGGGAAATAATTAGACCCTCAGCATTTATCATAAGTCAAAAATAATTCGGCTGGATTTAAGAGTGTTTAAAAAACTCTTTAGAAAACTAGAAGAAAATATAGATGGATAATTACTGTATCTCAAAAAGTAAAAGATATTAAAAATATAAAAGCAAAAAAAGGGAGAGCTTCCCAGGTGGCACTAGTGATAAAGCACCCGCCTGCCAATGAAGGAGACATAGGGACAAGGGTTCATCCCTGGCTCAGGAAGATCCCTAGGGGCGGGGCATGGCAACACACTCCAGTATTCTTGCCTGGAGAATCCCCACGGACAGAGGAGCCTGGCAGGCTACGGTGCATAGGGTCACAAAGAGTCGGACAGGACTGAAATGACTTAGCACAGCACAGCACATAGGAAAAATAACTTTCAGTGCTTCTAGAAACAACATAAATTTTTAAAAAATGAAAGGAAACTAGGTGACATTATTTACAACCAAGTATGACAAACAAAGGGGGCTTCCCAGGTAGTGCCAGTGGTAAAGAATCTGCCTGCCAATGCAGGAGAGACAAGCGATGGCAAACAAAAGGCTACTATTCTTAATTCAAAGAACCCGTGTGTGTGTGTGTGTGTGTGTGTGTGTGTGTTCAGTCTTTAGACTCTGTGACGCTATGAACTGTAGCCTGCTAAGCTCCTCTGTCCATAGGATTCTCCAGGCAAGAATATTGGATTGGGTTGCCTTTTTCTTCTCCCAAGAACTTTTTCAAATTGTTAATTAAAAAATTAATAAGCTTTACCAAAAAAATGGACTTCCCTAGTAGCTCAGCTGGTAAAGAGTCTGACTCCAATGCGGGAGACTCCAGTTTGATTCCTGGGTCAGGAAGATCCACTGGAGAAGTATTCTTGGGCTTCCCTGGTGGCTTAGTTGGTAAAGAATCCGCCTGCAATGTGGGATGCCTAGGTTTGATCCCTGGGTTGGGAAGATCTCCTGGCAAAGGGAATGGCTATCCACTCCAGTACTCTGGCCTGAAGAATGCCGTGGACTATCCATGGGATTGCAAAGAGTCTGACATGACTGAGGGACTTTCACTTTCACTTTACCAAAAAATAGGTGGGCACCACGGCTTCTCTGGTGGGACGAATCAGCCTGCAATGTGAGAAATGTGGGTTTGATCCCTGCGTCAAGATGATCCCTTAAAGAAGGAAATGGCAACCCACTCCAATATTCTTTCCTGGGATATCCCACAGACAGAGGAACCTGATGGGCTATAGTCCCTGGGGTTGCAAAAGAGTCAGACATGACTTAGCAACTAAACTATCATTGCCAGGTAGTCATCACAAAAAGTTTTTACATAATTAATACAAATAGCCAAGAAAATTATACACAATATAATATTTGACCACAGTAATCTTATAAATTTCACTAAGAGATCAAAATTAGACTAATTTTGCTCTATTTATGCTGCTTAAAGATCTTACGCATATAATATTCCTACTTAATAAGAGTGAGGTAATATACACCACTTTGCAGAAATGTAAGTTAAAATAACTTTTCACTGAAGTTTTTTACCGATCTGGAAACATCCATACCCTTTGACTAGGTAACTACATTCTAGGGACCTATTCTGAGGAAATAACTAGACAAAAGTGGTCGAAATTTTATAAACAAGGAATTTCATCAAACAGCTACTTATAACAGCAAACGATTAAAAACAACCTAATGGGCAGGAAAAGGGAAAGTGATTAAGCAAGTTATGCTCTTCTGAATAAAGTTGGTTATTTTATTAACAAAATTCAATTACATGAGAAATGTTCATGACACAGTATTAGGTGCAAAAGGTAAAAAAAAAAACCTGCCTAGGGGCCTCCTTGTGTGGTTTTTGCATGTGTTTTTATAAACACAGTTATCTGTTTTAAGCATTTTGAAAAAATATTGGAATAAAATGTACCAAAATGTAGATAGTAGTTATTTCTAAAGTAGTGGGATTATGGGAGATTTTTATATTTTTCTTTAAAGTTGTCTAGATTTTTCAAACATTCAAATATGCAATTAACATCCTATGTTTCATAGTTCACCTTTATTAATAATAAAATTAATCATTAATTTGAGTTCCTCATTCCTAACAGACAAGATGTTTGAAATCTTTTATTTCGTTGCTTCCCAAACGTGGCTGTTTGTTAAAGTCATCTGGAGCAGTTTTTAGCAACAAGTCACCCAGTGCACCCCCACTTCACCCTTGAAATCTCTGGCTCAAAGAATTAGCTCAATATGTTTATGTTTACTTGCTTATTGGGCTTGGTTTCATTTTTCTATCTCTATAGTTTAAAAAAAAAAATGTTAGGACAATCACTTTCAAATAAGTATTCCTCTCTGTTCACATTTACACAATTTTAGCAAAGAAGAAAATAAGAAATTTTGTCCAAAGTCATGCTGAAACCAAGATATACTGAATTCTCATGATCTAGATACCTATGCTCCTCAGTTGCTTTACCTGCATAACAGGAATAAACATGGTCCCCACTTCCTGGCAACTTAGGGAAAATTAAGTAACTGTATATTAAAGTAGGTATATTTAAGTTTGTTAAGTATTCTTGACACATAAAGTGCTCAATCAGTTCAGTTCAGTTCAGTCGCTCAGTCGTGTCCGACTCTTTGCAACCCCATGAACTGCAGCACACCAGGCCTCCCTGTCCATCACCAGCTCCCGGAGTTTACCCAAGCCCATGTCCATTGAGTCGGTGATGCCATCCAACCATCTCATCCTCTGTCATCCTCTGCTCCTCCTGTCCTCAGTCTTACAGCATCAGGGTCTTTTCAAATGAGTCAGTTCTTCGCATCAAGTGGGCAAAGTATTAGAGTTTAAGCTTCAACATCAGTCCTTCCAATGAACACCCAGGACTGATTTCCTTTAGGATGGACTGATTGGATCTCCTTGCAGTCCAAGGAACTCTCAAGAGTCTTCTCCAACACCACAGTTCAAAAGCATCAATTCTTCAGTGCTCAGCTTTCTTCATAGTCCAACTCTCACATCCATACATGACCATTGGAAAAACCATAGCCTTGACTAGCTGGACCTTTGTTGACAAAGTAATGTCTCTGCTATTTAATATGCTGTCTAGGTTGGTCATAACTTTCCTTCCAAGGAGTAAGCATCTTTTAATTTCATGGTTGCAATCACCATCTGCAGTGATTTTGGAGTCCCCTAAAATAAAGTCAGCCACTGTTTCCACTGTTTCCCCATGTATTGGCATGAAGTGATGGAACCGGATGCCATGATCTTAGCTTTCTGAATATTGAGCTTTAAGTCAACTTTTTCACTCTCTTCTTTCACTTTCATCAAGAAGCTCTTTAGTTCTTCTTCACTTTCTGTCACCCTGCTTATTTAACTTATATGCACAGTACATCATGAGAAACGCTGAGCTGGAGGAAGCACAAGCTGGAATCAAGATTGCTGGGAGAAATATCAATAACCTCAGATATGCAGATGACACCACCCTTGTGGCAGAAAGTGAAGAAGAACTAAAGAGCCTCTTGAAGAAAGTGAAAGAGGAGAGTGAAAAAGTTGGCTTAAAGCTCAATAAACAGCTAATCATCATCATCTGCAGATCTTAAAAATTTAAGCAAAAGAAATACTTTTAAATGTTTTTTTAATAATCAAATATTATCTCTTAGATGTTCCTTGTCTAAATACAAGACTGTTTAATAATTCATTCTACAACTCTGAAAAAGGATTAATCAATACATTTAACAGTCTTTAAACATTCTTAATTTGCCTTTGTCTCTGTTCAAAAAACTGAGTCATGTATACCTATGACTAATCATGTTGATGTATGGCAGAGGCCAACATAATATTGTGATGCAATTTTCCTTCAGTTAAAAATAAATAAGTTTGGGGGAAAAAATAGCTCATATGCCACCTTCAGCCGTCTGATGTCTCTTCACTTCACGTAGATTCCAAGACTATTTGACATTTTCCTGTTGTGTCTATAAATGTTTCTGCTCCCTGAATTGAAACCCATCAGAGTCTGAGCAGCTGTGTCTTCAGTGGTTTATTTCCTCTTGGGCTTTGAGTTTCCTTTAAGCATATTTATTCTACAATTTCCAGGATCAAGATTATTCTCCTTAGTCAAAAAAAAAAAATGTAGTAAAATAGGAGTGAAGTAGTTCTAGTTTATCTCTGTCTTGCTAATATTACACTGTGTATCTCAGCTGTAGTCTTTTTGCTCTCAACATAACTTTTTATATAATTTATTTTTACACACATGCTTTTTGTACCCTTAGTGTTTTCCATATGCTTCACATCTTCTCATCACCCTGCATCTGAACCTTATTTACACTGTTACAAATGGGTAACCACCTGTTCATCTGTATTCTTGGTTTCATGAGCTTTGGGGAAGCTCCCAGTAAAAAAAGTATTTAGTTTGGTTTTGTTTAGTTTTCTTTTTACTTGAGATCATTTTTAATTGTGTATCAATATTTCCATTTGTAAATTGCCTATGCTTCATGATCTATGGCCCTTCATGAAATATTTGACTCTTTTTCAACAAATTTTTACAACAATATTTCAAGAATTTTTTCAAGAATTTTAAAAATCTACTTTCATTGAAGTGTAGTAAACCTGTAACTATGCTCAGTATTCTTTTCTGTGAATATTGGGTTAGGGCATCCCTTTCCTTCAAGGTTACTATTATCTGCATTTGACCAGTAAGTTCTGCATTGTTGATAGTATTTAAATCCAAACAATTAGCTTCTATTATTGTTCTTTTGAGACCTTAAACAATGAAAATATCAGCAAAGATAGTCATGAAGTTATAAGACACTGCTACCAGAAACCATTTGCTAACTGAATTGGCCCAATTCACCAAGTTCTATTATCAATAATATCTCATTGGTCCCCAAATAAACTTCCATATGGATTCCATTCCTCCAGTACCCCTAAATGTAGATGCTTCATAAGGTTCTGTCTGTAGCTGTCCCTTACTTTTCATAAATATGTCTCTTGTCATGCTTTGAGATAGTCTCCTGGTCTCAGCTATCCCTTCCAAAACTCTGGCATATTTATCTCTGTTTCTCACTTCTGATCTCTCTCCACCTAACATTTCAACTATCAGCCATATTACTCCACCTAGTTTTCCCAAAGACACCTCAGACTTGCTGTGAATCACCATCTTTCCTCCCAAACTCTCTTTTCCTGAAGTACCTATTTCAATTAATGATTCTGCTCTCCTCTCAGTCACCTGGGCACCAAAGACTTGTACTCCCATTTGACCTCTTCCTCTCTTGCATCCATACATTATCAGTTGCCAAGTCCTGCTAATTTTAACTCTTTGGTATCTCTGACATCCACACCTCCTGTTACCTCTTGTTCCAGCTCTCTTGATTTTATGTATGAGTTGTAAATGATTATCCCCTTCAAGTTGTCCTCCTTCAATATCTACGCAATCAGGCTATTTTAAACTTCCTAAAATGTAGTTTAAACTCTATTATTCCTCTCCCTCTGAAAATCTTTCATTACTCTCTATCTCAACATGTAAATTAATTCTAAACTCCATGCCCTGCCTTTCAGTATTTTCTATTGAGGATTTGTCTTCATTTCATTTTCTTATTTTATTTCTCACTACTCTCTGTTCAGCAATTTAGATTCCAGACTTTTTATTTCAAATAATGTCCCAATTTTCTACATCAGACCTTTGCTCACAATGAGCTTGAATGCCTTTTCTCCCCACCCTCCAGTGCCCTGGCAACTACCCAAAGTATTATTTTCTTTGGATGCTTCTTCAAAGCCTCTCCTAACCATATCATGATCTAGATAGCATCACTTCTTGTCTTGCCTCATACCTCACTTGTGCCTTAGTGATGACATTATCACTTTATTTCTTATAGGTCCCTGCACAAATGATTTTCCTTCTTTAGGACATGTAACCTCTTTGGTGAAAGTATTTACTTCTAAGTAATCTTCAAACATTGAACAACTCTTAGCATTGCCTTGACAAAAGCATTTGTATGGAAGTCACTAACTATTGAATAAATTAAAATTTTAATAACTCAGGACCAATCCTGCCATCTTGATAGATTCAAGCATTTTAAAATATTAGGTAATTGTTAATCAGTAATACATCTAAAATACTCATACTCTTATGTATCAGGATACTTTTATCAAGTATGTGATTGCAATAATATCAATGCATCATAGATGGTTGCAACAGCTATATAGCTGTACAAGCTAAATAAATTTTCAAAACAGTTAAGATGTAGGCTTTTACAGATTTAAAATTTGTGGGTGTCAGCTGCTAAAATATTCCAATTTAGACAGCTGAACAAGTAGGCAATTGTTCATTGAACAAATGTCTTTATTAGTTGAACACTGGAGAAGTAAACAGTAATATAAGTTATTCATATATTACCTCAATAAATATCTGATGTGTTGGATTATGATAGGTGTATATAGAGATGCTTAAGTTTCTGGGGAAATTCTTGGAAGGAGATGGCATTTCACATCTATTAATGTTTGTTCCATGATAATCTGAGAAGCAGTTGGCTGACTATGATAACTTTTGGTATACTAACAATAAAACTACATGACATCTTAAAGCTTAACTTGTAGTTTCAGTTCAGTTCAGTTCAGTTCAGTCACTCAGTCATGGCAGACTCTGTGATCCCATGAACCGCAGCACGCCAGGCTGCCCTGTCCATCACCAACTCCCAGAGTGTATGCAAACTCATGTCCGTCGAGTTGGTGATGCCATCCAACCATCTCATCCTCTGTCGTCCCCTTCTCCTCCTGTTCTCAATCTTTCCCAGCATCAAGGTCTTTTCAAATAAGTCAGTTCTTCACATCAGGTGGGCAAAGTATTGGAGTTTCAGCTTCAACTTGAGTCCTTCCATGAACACTCAGGACTGATCTCCTTTAGGATGGACTGGTTGGATCTCCTTGCAGTCCGAGGGACTCTCAAGAGTCTTCTCCAACACCACAGTTCAAAAGCATCAATTCTTCAGTGCTCAGCTTTCTTCATAGTCTAATTCTCACATCCATACATGACCACAGGAAAAACCATAGCCTTGACTAGCTGGACCTTTGTTGACAAAGTAATGTCTCTGCTTTTTAATATGCTGTCTAGGTTGGTCATAACTTTACTTCCAAGGAGTATGCATCTTTTAATTTCATGGCTGCAATCACCATCTGCAGTGATTTTGGAGCCCCCCAAAACTGAAGTCAGCCACTGTTTCCCATCTATTTGCCATGAAGTGATGGAACCAGATGCCATGATCTTAGTTTTCTGAATGCTGAGTTTTAAGCCAACTCCTTCACTCTCCTCTTTCACTTTCATCAAGAGGCTCTTTAGTTCTTCACTTTCTGCCATAAGGGTGATGTCATCTGCATATCTGAGGTTATTGATGTTTCTCCTGGCAATCTTGATTCCAGCTTGTGCTTCATCCAGCCCAGCATTTCTCATGATGTACTCTGCATATAGGTTAAACAAGCAGGGTGACAATATATAGCCTTGATGTTCACCTTTTCCTATTTGGAACCAGTTGGCTGTTCCATGCACAGTTCTAACTGTTGCTTCCTGACCTGCATACAGGTTTCTCAAGAGGCAGGTCAAGTGGTCTGGTATTATAGTTTACCCTGCCATAATGGAACTAAACTGTTACCGTATTAGTTTTCAGTAATGCTTATAGATCTTCATGAAATTTGGCAAAAGGACAATAATTTGCAGTTGATGAATATCTTACGAAGAAAATGTACTCATATCTTAAAATAGAGTCATGCCTATAACATTAGAAAATTACCTTCTTAACTACCTACACTGACATGAGAAAGGCATCACATTACCTCTGAGTGACAAAACATTGGGATTCCTTAGCAACCCTTCTATAAGCATACTGTTGCCGAAAAACTTCAGATCCCTGCCTCTACACACAGCTTTCCTTATGTTATTACTAACTCAGGATGAAACGACCAGCACAAACTGGCTACCAGCAGGGGTGGGCGATCCTTGCTAGGTTCAGCAGTCGTGGGCACACACACATAGTGTGCTCTTCTCTAGGGCTGTCCACGGAGAGAGGGGGAGAGTTCCACACCAGCACGCAGGGAGCTGAAAGTGTATGTACGCCTTTCTAATGAGAAGCCCCTCAAGGACTGGCTGTCCTGGCACTGCCAACACACCTCAGTGGTTTGCAGTAGACAGGACAATTGGGGAAGCTAATTTCCCACTCAGGGAAATAATGTAGTGAATTAGCTAAGAGGCTGACCTCGAATTGCCTTGGTTCAAATCCTGGCTCTGCCACAGTGGTGTTTTTAGTCATTAAGTCATGTCCAGCTCTTTGTGACGGCATGGACTGTAGCTTGCCAGTTTTCTTTGTGGAAGGGATTTCCCAGCAAAAATACTGCAGTAGGTTGCCACTTCCTTCTCCAGGGGATCTTCCCCACCCAGGGATCAAACCTGCATTTTCTGCATTGGCAGGCGGATTCTTTACCGCTGAGCCACCAGGCACCAGCTGTGAGAACTTGGATTGGTTAATTAATCTCTGGAAACTTCCATTTCCTCTTCTATAAAATGAAAATTATTACACTATGTCTTTGTCATCATAACTATTAAGTGTAATATTATTATATCTCTGTTATTGTGACTATTAAGTGAAATAGCACCTGAAAAATACTTACCTAAATGTTTGGCACAATACGTTTAAAAATATTACTAAGATTTGCTCAATAACAGTTTCAGGATATAGTGAAGAATTGACTCAAAGAAATCTTCACAGTTTTTACTCCTAAACAACCAGACTTCATCCAAATAAATAAGTGAATCTGAAAACCCAGGCTTGTTGCCAAGCTCTTTTTTTTTCTTCAAAAGAACTGCTCATGAAGTTTAAAAAAAAAAAAAATACTGATAAGGTCATATACGCTTTTTACACACAAAGAGTAACTGGCATATATTTGGACAGCAATGTACATTCAAATGAAGTCTGTTACATTCAATAAATGTACCTGAATTTATACATCAAAAAGGAGTTTTTCTCTTCAAAGGAGTTACACCAGGAAGCCATGCACTTGTTTCCATATTGTTGCCAAATATTTTTGGAGCTCTTCTTTCTAAATTACCTTCTCAGCCTGTTTCAAATTCCTTTAGAGGTCTTTATTGGCAACAAATGTTTACCTTTGGGAGTTTTTCATTTTGAAAGCAGATTTAGCACCAATTTTTGTAAGTAAGATGGAGGATAATGTCACCTCTAGTCAAAAAATAAGGAAATAAGGGCCTTTTTGCATGGCTTGTAAAATGTCTCAAACAATTCCGGACGGGAATGTTCTAAAGCATTTCAAACCAGTGGAACCATTATCAGAGTTAATGTGTTGCTTTCTATGTGATTAATAGGTTATGTGTTTATTTACTTATTTTATTAAACACTTATGGAACACTATGTGACAAGCATTGTTCTCGGAGCTTTTGCATATATTCGCTCCATTAAGGCTCATGTCTTAGGACGTATTTTACAGATAAAGGTAATGAGGCACTAAGTTAAGGATTTTGTCCCAGGATGCATAGCTAGTAAATGGCAGAGCCAGAAGCTGACACCAGGCTTTCTACTTAGTATGCAGGCTATATCTTTTACAAAGTACAGCTTCTGTGTATCAACAGTTTTGCTCTCTGGGATTTTAAGGTATTGTAGTTTAAACTTGTGATTTGCATTTCTCTAATAATTAGAGATGTTGAGCATCTTTTCATGTGCTTTTGAGCCATCTGTGTGGCTTCTCTGGAGAAATATCTATTTAGATCTGCCCATTTTTCGGTTGGATTGTTTGGTTTTTTGATATTGCATGAGCTGTTTTGTATATTTTGGAGATTAATTCTTTGTTGGTTGCTTTGTTTGCAAATAGTTTTTCCCATTTTGAGGGCTGTCTATTTGTTTTATTTATTATTTCATTTGCTGTGCAAAAGCTTTTAAGTTTATTAGGTCCCATTTGTTTGGTTTTATTTGTATTACTTTAAGAGGTGGATCAAAAAAGATCATGCTGTGATTTATACAGAGTTCTACCTATGCTTTCCTCTAATAGTTTTTATAGTCTTACCTTTATGTCTTTAATCCATTTTGAGTTTATTTTGTGTATGATGTTGCTGCTGCTGCTGCTGCTAAGTCGTTTCAGTCGTGTCCAACTCTGTACAACCCCATAGATGGCAGCCCACCAGGCTCCCCTGTCCCTGGGATTCTCCAGGCAAGAACACTGGAGTGGGTTGCCATTCCCTTCTCCAATGCATGAAAGTAAAAAGTGAAAGTGAAGTCGCTCGGTCATGCCCAACTTCATGACCCCATGGACTGCAGCCTACCAGGCTCCTCCATCCATGGGATTTTCCAGGCAAGAGTACTGGAGTGGGTTGCCATTGCCTTCTCCAGTATGATGTTAGGGTATGTTCTAAACTGGTACAGTCACCATACACCAAAACAGTATGGAGGTTCCTTAAAAAACTAAAAAGAGCTACCATATGACCCAGCAATGTCACTCCTGGGCATGTATCTGGAGGAAATCATAATTTAAAAAGATACATGCACCCCAATGTTCATTGCAGCACTATTTACAATAACAAGGTTATAGAAGCAATCTAAATGTCCATCAACAGAGAAATGGATTAAGAAGATGTGGTACATACTTACAACAGAATATTACTCAGCTAGTAAAAGGAACATTATAATGCCATTTGCTGCAACATGGATGGACCTAGAAATTGTTATACTGAGTGAAGTAAGACAGATAGAGAAATAAAAATATGATACTGCTTGTATGTGGAGTCTAAAATAAGCCTACAGATGAACTTATCTACAAAACACAAACAGAGGTACAGATGTGGAAAATAACCTTATGGTTACCAGGTGTAAGGGAGTAGGGACAAACTCTCCTTTGGGATTGGGATTGACACATACACACAACTATATGTAAAACAGATAACTAATAAAGGACCTACTGTGTAGCACAAGAACTGTTGAATACTCTGTAATGATCTGCACAGGAAAAGAATCTAAAAAACAAAAGAGTGGGTATATATACATATACAACAGACTCACTTTGCTATACACATGAAACTAACACAACACTGTACATAAGTTATACCCAATAAAAATTAAAAATAATAAATGTGGTGAAAGACACTATATCTCTCCATGAATTTTTTTAACCTCTGCTAGAAGTCCTCTTAGTGTTAACATGCATTATCTGATCTTTTTTTCTCTCTCTCTTCCCATAGCAACGTTTACAGGAGGAAACGGTCACATTTTCTAGCTCCCTAGTGTTCTAATGCTCCTGTTTTCACACATAAGCAGCCCTTTTACTCATCAGCTTCTTCAGTCTTGTGCCAAGAACACTCTCTCTCCTCACAATATTTCCTCATGCTAATTTCAAACTCCAACCTTAAAATTCACAGCTTCCATTGCATCATTCAGTAGCTCAATCTTGCTAGACTCAATGGGGAAGACAGAAAAGATGAGGAGGGAAGGAAAGTCATTAAAATATTTTTAAATTCTCTTTGAAAAAGCTCTTTATATAATTTTCCATCAGTAAGATGCTTTGCATATCCCACTTCACTTTCTTTTGCTTTGAAATAAGGGTTTCCAAAGCAGCTTCATACCAATGCCAAGAGCATACCACTGGCCAGCCATTCAATAATGACAACATCCCCAGGAAACATACTTAAGCAAATTAAAAAAACTGATCATGCTGGAATATTTTTTATTTCAGGATAAAAGAAAAATACAGGAAGAAATCTCACGGAAGCGTCTGAAAATAGAGGAAGAAAAATTAAAGCACCAGCATTTGAAGGTAACTTATGACTTTAACTTCATTTCAGTGATTCTGATTCAAATATTCTAATTGCACTCAAATTTCAATAGTAAAGATGCTTTAAGGAAGGAAAAAAATCCCAACAGACTTATACTAACACCTTAAGAACCATAGGGGAACAGCCACTATGGAGAACAGTGTGGAGATTCCTTAAAAAATTGCAATAGAACTGCCTTATGATCCAGCGATCCCACTGCTGGGCATACACACCAAGGAAACCAGAATCGAAAGAGACACGTGTACCCCAATGTTCATTGCGGCACTGTTTATAATAGCCAGGACATGGAAGCAACCTAGATGTCCATCAGCAGATGAATGGATAAGAAAGCTGTGGTACATATACACAATGGAGTATTACTCAGCTATTAAAAAGAATACATTTGAATCAGTTCTAATGAGGTGGATGACGCTGGAGCCGATTATACAGAGTGAAGTGAGCCAGAAGGAAAAACACCAATACAGTATACTTACACATATTTATGGAATATAGAATGATGGTAATGATAAACCTGTACGCAAGACAGCAAAAGAGACACAGATGTATAGAA
>SJXQ01002188.1:123795-255061 GCA_006408695.1 Aepyceros melampus
AAAAAAAAAATATTCCAGAGAAACCAGAAATTAATAAAAATAATGACCTGGAAAAAAAAAAAAAAAGAACCATAGGGGAAGAACAACAAGCTAGTATTATTTGCATAGGAGACTAACATCTTCTGGCAAACATGGAAAATTGAAAATATGGCTTTATTACTTTTATCCTTTATTACTTTTATCCTTTATTACTGCATTTCCTCATTTTCTTGGTAACCTTAAGAATTCAGTCTTAACACTTTGGCCCTAAGTACAGTCTTGCTTATTATCCATTGGGAGTGGATCCAGCTGGGAAGTTCCTTTTGAAATCAGTGAAAGGCCAGCCTTTACCCAGGGGGTGTAAAGAATAACTGTCTGGCCTGCTCAAGGACGTTCACATTTAAGAGTTCAGTGCAGAGGACTCAGTGTTGTCTGAGTGTGGTTCAAGGTACTGTTTATTTTGTTTTGACAAAACATGAGATCATAACCAAAAATAAATCTCCATTTTTAAAATCAGACCTTACATCTTTCATGGGTGTGGTCATTTTGTAATAAAAGCACATTGAGTCTCAACAATTTATTATGTAGCTTAGTCACAGGATGCAACCCAATGACAAACAGGAGCTCCTTGTGAACAGGCCTAAGCAGGAAACTATTTATCTGGCAGGACTTCTATCAGTGGACATAATAAGCCCCTCAGTGAAACAGTGCCACATATTCATGGGGTCTACACTCTTTTGCTAAGCTTGTTGAATTCTGCTAAATCCATCTTTCTGATGGATCGAGTAATCACCTCTTGAGAGAAGAGATACAATTTAAGATTCCAGTTAGCTTCATTTCTCTGGATTCTGTTTGCTTCTTCACTCCTATACAAATTAACATTTCCAATGTTTGATGAATAATTTCAAAGTATAGTCAGCCTGCTATCCTTACAGTATGTCACATTGAATTTACCTGAGTAGGAGATATAGTCAAGAAATGCAATGTGTACTCCCAGAAAAATCAATGAAATAACAGATTTTACCAAGTTATCTTGGTACAAGTCAAATGAAGTCGAAAATATATATATAACAATATTTGAGATAGGCAATTTCAACTGCAAAATCTTTTTTCCTCTCTCTCTCCCTCTTTCTCTCTCTCCCTCTTTCTCTCTCTCCCTCTTTCTCTCTCTCTCTCTTTCTCTCTCTCTCAAACACACACACACACACACACACACACATATTTTGGATCTTACAGTGAACTAATTACAGTTTCTGAGTAATTTCTATCCTTGCAGAATGGGTAGCCAAACATCAGAAGAGTTCACATTAGGAGAAAATGTTAATATATCTCCTCTGTTCATTGTAGGAAATAAATTTCACACAGGAAAACTCTAACACACTGAGAGGTCGGGTCCATTTCTGAGCTGATGCTTCATTTCAATACTTAACCAAAAAAAAAAAAAAAGCCTGAAAAGTAATCTATAATCTTCTCTATAGGTTTGCCTTCTGGAACCCAGGAGATCTCCTCTAATCCAATTCAGTCATCAAAGCATGTTTTATGCTTTGGACTGCAGTACACAGCTGTGCAGATTGTATACTGTGTAAAGATACCTGAGAGAGGGGGCTGCTGAAATCCTGCCCAGTTCCTTGGAACTGTGCACCCTAGCATAGGGCTGCTTCTGTCTGGACGAAGTTTCTTTCTCTCTGCACAAAAGTGCGGTCCATCTTCCCAAGCTGTGCACTGACCTGGCCGAGGAAGGGTGGGGAGCTGTACCATTTCCTGATTTGCATATTCATGCCTTAGAGAACAGCAGTGGCCCTGAGAGTTTCAGCCCTTCTGCTTGCAACTTAGTGGGAAACTCAAGGTTAAATAAATAATTAGGACAAGCTAAATGATTTTTTTAAATTTAAACGTAAGTATAAACAGCAATTTTTTAATCTGAGGTGGTCAAAAAATGTTCTGTTAAAGGTATGGGATTTAACCTGAGTCTTAATGGATAAATACAAAGTTTTTTGGTCAATAAGCATTTATTAAATAAGCACCTATTATGTGCAAAGCACTAAGCTGAGCATTAAGAATATAAAATATGTTTGATCTGCACCCTTAAAATGGTAACAGACACCTGAACTGATAAGACATTTATAATTTATACTGTGATGAACACTATATTTGAGGCATCAACTGCAAAGGGAACACAGAGAGAGTGGCTGTTCCAGTAATCATATTCTTCCAAGTTCTGCAGAAAATGGTTGGCTATTCCAAACAGCAACTAGGCATAATTCCACAACAGGATTCAAAAATGTGCAGAAGTATTTTAAAAATTGTTTCTAAAATATGTTCACCAAGTCAAAAAAGCTCTGTTGGCTTCAGCAATTACCAGTCTTTCATTTTCTTCTTCATCTACTTGTCTCCATTCCAGTGACCATCCTCAGCACTTTCCTGGTTGCAAATTATTTCATTAGACTTCAGCAACCCATTTTAAAAAAGACAAATGTAAATATTTTCAAAGTGCTCCTTCCGTATCAACAGCATACACACACTTCAAAATAGTTGTGGGAATTCACTCTAATATCCCATAGGTCCGGAACTTGACATTCATACCAATGACTTTCTTGGAAAGGAGTTTCCAGGGCCATTATCAGCATTCTCACATTCAAACACTCCTGAGGCTTGTTCACTATGTAGCATCTTGCTTAGTATCATGATCACAATCTCATGCCACCTAGAAACACACTAACCTAAGCATACTCAATCTAGAAAATCTTTCTTATCTGGAAGTCTATTTAAATCATTGTATAAAAAACTAATTTATTCCTAAAGTCTCTGTAACTGCTGTGTAGAATATAGAAGTGCTGGGAAAAAATTGCCAAAAGATTTACTACATGCATGTCACTTATATTTTCATTTAGTTACTATAGATTTTGATCCTGAATGTCATTGCTGTGAAATAGATTTAATTCTATTCATCAGCCTCACAGACGGAAGAGTAAGTCAAAATTGTGACAGAAAAGCAAAATAACTGTTGTGATTATAATTTGTACCATATCATGTTGATTGCCCATCCAAATTACATATTTTATATTTAGATGCAAAAAATTCTCTGCCAGAGTTAAATGATAATTCCTGAATTATGAATGAAGTTTTTAAGGGTAAAATAAAATTACTTTCAGTCCTAACCAGACTGAGAACCATGAATGTAGCCCAGGATAACCTAATTCTGTCGCAGGAACCATTCACCATCCTCTGTAACTTGGCATCATGAGACCATCCCATCTGAGTATTTCTGACAGTGATGTGGAGGGAATTGACTGAAACTATCCTTATAGGCGGTTTGTAAGAACTGTAATTTACTTTGATGGTTGTCATCTATCTTCTTTACTGTGCATTAGCTATCATCATACTTCATCAAATAAAAATAAACTAAAATCAAGGTAAATTCTTAAGTGCTTATATACTCAGATTTTCTTGACATATTATCAGGAGATAAATCTTGACCTTTATTAATAATGCTTACTGTGTCTGTGGGAACATATTTTTATAAACAACTAAACAACTATTGTTAAGGGAAAAGATAACATTGGGAGAAAGAATCTGGCTACAAATTTCAATAAGACAAACTGCTCTTACAGGGTGTGTTGTCCACATGCAATTGCTTGAAACTTTGTTTTTTGTGTTTTTTTTTTTAATTAATTTTTATTTTTTTAGTTTGTTTTGCTTTACAACTGTATTCGTTTTGCTACACATCGACATGAATCAGCCACGAGTGTACATGAACTCCCAATCCTGACCCCCACCTTGCTTGAAACTTTGAAAAAGCCAACACAAATATGATGATCTGGGGTGAGGTTATTATTGACTGAATAATAGGCTCTATAGGCTATTATAACCTCTATAGGCTTCCAGGCCCTCTCACTGTTTCAACTAGAACAGACCACATTTCATCTACTCTATAAACTGTAATTCCAAATAATATGTATTTGCAATCAGTGTAATTTTTTGATGTCCTTTGGTAACTATCTAACCCAATTGACTTGTTTCAATTTCTTTTAAATTCAGAGATATTTGTAATCCAGTTGTATTAATTCTAGCATTTAAAAAAAAATTCTTCTTACTTGCTTTCATTCTAATCGTGGTGTTAGAAGTCTCAAAATAATAAGGAAAATTCTCATTCTTCTCTCTCACCACTTTAGGCACAGTACGTTCCCAGGGAACAATCATTGAACAAATAATTTTAGAGTGGATTAGATATATAGTGATAACACTTTTCTTCAGGGAGAAAAAGAGAAACTGAAACTCTTTGAAAATAATATTTAACAGTTTTTGCTTGAGACATGGACAAGAAGCTAGCTAAAACTTCTCTGAAATGTATAGGTCTTCTTCATTTGCTTTGTCTTCGGAAGCTCAAGTCCACGAATGTAATTCTTTCATGCACATTCAAGGAGACTTTTTTCCATCTGATGAAACATAAATCTTTTTTGTTTTGTTCAAGTTGACAGGAGTTCAACTCACCAATATTTAAACAGATTGATGAATTTTGTGGATTATATTATTGGGACAAGTAGGGGGCTGAACTGAAGGGATATCTAGAACCTAAAGAGGTTCTCAGAAAAAAGAAAGGATGCTGGGTAGGTAAAACAATAAATGTCAACCACTGAGACTATCATTGAATTAGTTTAAGATACAATAAAGGAAAGGAAAATGAAATCACTCAGTCATGTCTGACTCTTTGCCACCCCATGGACTATAGCCTACCAGGCTCCTCAATCCGTGGAATTTTCCAGGCAAGAGTACTGGAGTGGGTTGCCATTTCCTTCTCCAGGGGATCTTCACAACCCAGGGATTGAACCCAGGTCTCCTGCATTGCAGGCAGATGCTTTACCGTTTGAGCCACCAAAGAAGTCCTTTTAAGATACAAAGCCATCTCTTGTTTTGCCCACCAATTCAATTAATTCCACAAAAGTTTTTTTTTGTTTTTTTTGTTTTTTTTTTGAGCAGTCACTGGGATACATAGCAAATGGCTTCAAGGAACTTGTTACTTTGACATCAGATATGCATCCATCAACCCAACAAATAATATTAAGGCACTACCATGATAAGTTTCCTATATAATGTTAAACATATAGTAAACATACAGTAGATGTAAATATTGGAGAAGGCATTGGCACCCCACTCCAGTACTCTTGCCTGGAAAATCCTGTGGTGGAGGAGCCTGGTAGGCTACAGTCCCTGGGGTCGCTAAGAGTTGGACACAACCGAGCAACTTCACTTTCACTTTTCACTTTCCTGCATTGGAGAAGGAAATGGCAACCCACTCCTGTGTTCTTGCCTGGAGAATCTCAGGGACGGAGGAGCCTGGTGGGCTGCCATCTATGGGGTCGCACAGAGTCGGACACGACTGAAGCGACTTAGCTGCAGCAGCAGCGTGTGATTCTGAAGAAAGAATTCTCTGAGGGTGAAGTGGGTCTGTCAGAGAGGAAGGGATGCAGGGGTAGGAAAGAGATCTCCATAAAGAAATAGGACCTGAGCTAGACCTTCGAATATGCACAGGACTTAGATACATAAACACTGGCTTTATAAGAGGGTCAAGAAGGGTGCAAAGTAGGAAACTATCAGATTTATTCAGGCAAGGCAGTGAGAGAAAAAAATTCTCTTTAATATTTCCACTATTAAAAATTATAAGTTTGAAAGCATTTGGAATTTGTTTTTGGAGATTTTGGAATGTTTGATTGATATAAGAACATTTCTTTATGTTTCCTGATATCAGAAAAAGGCTTTGAGGGAGAAATGGCTTCTAGATGGAATCAGCAGTGGAAAAGAGCAGGAAGAGATGAAGAAGCAAAATCAACAAGACCAGCACCAGATCCAGGTTCTAGAACAAAGTATCCTCAGGTATGGCCCTCTCTGAGATTCTCCACAACTACCTTTAACTTGACTTTGTCCCAGATTGAATGTATAAAAACCATTCTCTTTTTTAGGTGCATAATCAGATCTTTCATTTGAAATTCTGATAAAGACTATGAAAACACACCACAAAGCAACAACATATATTTTGCTGTAAATGTCCCCAACACATAGCACCATGAAACTTATTTTTAAATACATGTGGGTTACTTACTCATAGCTCTCAGCCCATTTTATCATCTACAAAATGGTATTAATGACATCCATCTTTCAGAATTATTGAACAGATGAAAAATGCATGTGCTAAACTATTAGCAGCTATTGAACTCGGCAGGAGATCAAAAAACAATTCTTCACAGCCTCAACCTTCTCTCTCACCTTAGGATAGGTGATGGTTATAAGGGTACGTGCACACACTTTCCCCCTTATCACCTCTTCCCAGGCCCTCCCCAGTCACAACCATGCTACTTTGGAAGAGAAGAGACTACAGGACTACTTCACTACCGTTTTCTCTCTTCTACTTCCCTGGTTGGTCATGGGGGTTGACTTCACTTCTCAATGTCCTTCCCTGCCCATAATTTACAATTATCAATAGTGAAGTGTCAGCAACTTTCAATATAGCAAATAAAGTTTTTTAATTGGCATGGTTTAAAATGAGGTGTTGGACATGAAAAAAACTGGAGAGCTCAAATATAAGATGGGATTATTAATATTATTATAAAATATAAATAAGATAGAAGAAAGAGATGTGATAAATGTCAATAATCATTTTTTAACCCACACATAGAAAAAAGATGGAATTTTTTGTGGTATAATAATGACAATAATTTAAAGCCTATTCATCTTTAAAACATAGTTTACTTTCAAAACCTTACTCACTACAAATTTGTTATCTTTAGTGAGGACCATATCCACTTTTCGTCCAAACGTACCACACTGTGCAATCAGATTGCATTAGGCCTAAAATTGACAACATGGAAAAGAACTTTCTTTTCTCAACTGATTTTTATTTTACTAGCTTAATTTCATATACATGTGTATTTAATAGCTCAAATTTACGGTTCATTCTTATTCAGATGTTTTTTAAATTAAAAATTCTTTTAAAGTTATATCTTGTCACTGAAATGTTTATATTTATAAACCTCTTAGCTGTTTGTTCAAAGATACATCTGCTTCTGAATGGTAGATAGGATATACTTCAAGAAATAAATCAATAAATGAATTCAACAGTTTGGAAAACTTGATTATTCTTAAAGCATCTCTTAGCAAAAGCTTCCTAACAAAGTCTGGTTTCGCTGATGATTGCTTTCCTCATTCCTCCATACACAATCCTTATCTCTGAAGAATCCTGAATTTAATCCCTGTAAACCTTCATCCTGCACAGATACCTCCTTGCTTTCCCTCAGAGCCCCTTCTTTGAAGTCCTTCCACATACTGAACACCTCCAGCTTTCTCTGCATCTGATGAAATTGAAGCGGCTACGTATACTCCAACTCCATTAACAAGTTAGGCTGCTTTCTGAGTAATCCCAGAGAACTTACTAGGATTCTCCTGATTGCTTTCAGGCCTTGCCTGAATGCTCTGAGAAGCACAGAAGCTTCTAGTAGCTTTGGTAGTGACTTGCCTAGTTACAGCTCCTATGTGACTAAATAAGGAAGGAAGGAAGTGGAGAGAAGGGAGAAGAGGGAGGAAGGAAGGAAAGAATAAGAACAAGAAGGAAGAGGGAGAGAAGTGAGAGGCATGAGAAGGAAAATGTATTTGCTGAGACATATTATGCACCAGGCCCTTTACATATATCATCCCATTTAATTCTCATAACCCTGTAAGGCAGGTGTTATAATCTTCACTTTGTAAAGAGAGATTAAAGAACTCACACTGTTAGAAAGTGGCAAAATAAGAAACCATCCAATGCTGCCTATAAGATAATGGCACACAGCAACCTCTGTGAACTGAAAAGGCGTGATCTTATTGGAAGTTTTTCAAGCATGTAATGTCCCTTGGTTCTCCTTTCTCTACAAAGCCTTTACAACACTCGGGACCTTCTTCTGCACCCAGTTAATGTTTTTGTTGAATTACCAATTAAATATCTGTTTATTATCCAATCTCTGGCATCTCATTGAGGCTTCATGTTAGATCTTTAGAATGTCATTAACCCATCCGTGCTCCTTTATTAACACCAAATGATTTTAATCAAGTATAAATAATATTGGCAGTAATTGTTGGTTCTTAAATAGCCTTGTGCAATTTATAAAGCACTTGGACTTCCATTAAGTCACTTAATATCCACAGCAATCCTAGAATGAAAGCATCAACACCTCCATTTCATAGATGAGGAAATAGGCTCAGAGAGGATAAGGGACTTCTTAAGATCGCAGAGCCAGTAGAGAATAGATTTGGGTCTCAAAACAAGTCGAGTTCAGTGCTCTCCAGCTATAAAATTAATAGGGAGCTGTAGGAATAAATGCTTGGAAAGCAGTAAAACACCTACCAGCAGACTGCCCTGTTTAAGGAATAGGCTTAAAAAGATGTATTTGCAAAGATCTAGTAAAGAATTTACATCGTTGTGACCCATAAAGGCATGTCTATCTTATTTAAAATCTTCAGGGAACAGAACGCTCTAAGTCAACATACAGAGACAAAAAATACCTATCTGTGCTTTGACAGTATTAAACAGCCTCTGCTACTGCCCAGCATTATAGAAATCACGTTCCAAAGCAGCTTTACCTGGTAACTGAACAATTTCTTCACAGATATTTCTAAAGCTGCTAAATAATCAGGTGCGTGTTTTAAAATTCATTCTTTTTCAGAAACAACCACCCACAGTACTTAAGGAGCTTTTATTACTGCTAAATACAGTACATTTTCCTGTAAGCTCTGAATGGCAACCAACTGATGAGGCTGAGCTAGGCAGAGCCGTCTTCTTTGCTTAAGCAGAGGAGGTATCTCCATCCCTGGATGTGATTTATCACTAACTTAGGTGCCTGCTTAAGGGTAACAATTGCCATCTGCCAGGTCTCTCAGCTGCAGGATAAGATTTTAATAGGAACATCAAAATAGAAATGTTGCTATTACCTCAGAGTCTGTAGCAGAGCCAAACTACCCATGAAGCGTGCTTTTCTTTTACTTCCATGGTTTCATGAGATCAGCTGAGAGAGCATGGTCTTTGACATTCAAATCCCTGTTCTGCCAACCATAGTTCATAAGCCTGGCCATGTTCTTTCATCCCTTCAGGCCTCAGTTTCCTTTTCTGTAATAGCAGACCATCATAAGCCACTTCACAGGGCTGGGATGAGTGAAGCAACTTCAAGAGTGCCTGATTCATGGTAGGCGTGCAAAAAACATTAGATACTATTTCTCACTAGGAAAAAAGTAATTTAAATAAGGACATGCCTGGAGCTTTGGAGATTCTCATCTTACGGCCAAGACTGACTTCTTTGCCCTTCACTGGTGGCTCAGTGCAATGCAGGAGACTTGGGTTCAATCCCTGGGTCAGGAAAACTCCTTGGAGAAGGAAACGGCAACCCACGCCTTTCTTTATGCTAAGACAAAGAAGCTTTTTCTTTGAGTAGTCTAAGGTTATCTCCCAACTACGATTCTTTCTGTTTGGAAAATAATTAATTGGTTTTCTTTATGGTTTGAAGACTAAAATGTTAATAATATCAGATAATTTTTACAGAACATTTGTTGTAGACTAGGCACTGTACTATGCACTTCATTTATATTATTTCATGAATTCTCACAATCTTCTTATGAGATAGATAACATTTATCAGGTGAGATTTATAGAGGTTAGCTTGCCGCATGTCATAGAGCTAAAAATTTAAGAGCCAGAATATAAAATGAAATTAACAGTCCTAATCATAAAAACAAATTGTGTTCAGGATCCACAGTGAAATTTTCCAAAAGTTAAATCCTGTAAAAGCTATTCTCTATAGTATTTTTGGTCTTCTCAGGTGACGCTAGCAGTAGTAAAGAGCCCGCTTGCCAATGCAAGAAACCTAATGAGACATGGGTTCGATCCCTGGGTCAGGAAGATCCCCTGGAGAAGGGCACAGCAACCCACTCCAGTATTACTGCCTGGAGAATTCCATGGACAAGGAGCCTGGCAGGCTACAGTCCATAAGGTTGCAAAGAGTTGGACATAACTGAAGCAATTTAGCATGCATGCACAGAATTAATTTCCAATCCATGCTATGACTTCACTTGTATATGCATCATTTTATAGAGAGATTTATATGACTCTTTATCATATTAAAAACACTCATACATTCCCTGACTCACACATAACCTTTAAGTAAAGTATGTCTGCACATTTATCCTCTCGTTTCTCCTTTCAGAGAGAGGCAACATTTCAGAAACTAAGTGGGTTTCCATGGTTTTTGTTTCTGAGTCACACTTCAGCTCTGGAACATATTCATGAGCACTCTGCCTGGTGCCCTGATTAATACCTCAGGAGGAAATGTTCCCAGGAGAAAAACTACATTGAACATCTTCTGAATCACTTTGTTCAAATTAGGGTTTCAATTTGCCTCCCCAGTGAGCCCTTAGGGTCACCACTGAACCATTTACTTCCTGATTGTAGGCATAGGTGCAAGTCCGGCACTGACTTCTCAATCCAAACATCCATGTGCACAGATTATTTGTGGCTTAGAAATCCTGTTTTGTCACTTCTGCTGCTTTCCTCCATAAAATACCTACAGCCAAAAGACACCACAAGCACCAAAGAGAGTCCAAAGGAACTATCTCATTCACTTGCCAGGTTCTTCTTTGCTATCCGGCTACCTCAAGGTAGCCTCCATGACTCCCTCTGCCAAACTGCCTTGCACCAAGCTCCCTACCAGACACTAGCTATTTTCTGAACTGTGTCCAAAGACTCCTGACTTCAGTTGGAGCACACAGAGTGCCTGACAGAAATGTCATAAGCATAAAATGCAAAAGGTTAACTGTCAAGGAAAATGATACAAATACACTGCATTCCCTTTGAGAAAGATTATCTACTTGTGATTAAATGTTCCCGAGTAAGAATTTTTGTTTTGATATTCCAAAGTACCCTTCTGACCTTCTGCCTTTCCTTAATGCACTTTCATTTGTCTCCAAATAGATAGAAACTGCCTTCCACGTATAGTACTGATAGGAAGGTGCATGTGAAGCATTGGATTTCTATGGGATTGTATATCATGAGAAAATCTGGAAAGCAGGCTGTTACAGTAGCTATAGGCATCCCACATCACTTAAAAATTCTTCCACAAGTGGAGACAGAATAGTAGAAAATGCATTCTGCTCAACAGTATATAAAGCAATAATCTACAGTTAACTCAAAAGATAGCAGGAGAGATTCAGTTTCAAAAAGGAACCCAAGCATTAATGCAGTAATATAAGTTAAATGGCTTTGTTGCTGGTTCAGTTCAGTCCAGTTCAGTCACTCTGTCGTGCCGACTTTTTGCGACCCTATGGACTGCAGCTCGCCAGGCCTCCTTGTCCATCATCAACTCCCAACGTTTATTCAAACTCATGTCCATTGAGTTGGTGATGCCATCCAACCATCCTATCCTCTGCCATCCCCTTCTCCTCCTGCCTTCAACCTTTCCCAGCATCAGGGTCTTTTCCAAAGAGTCAGTTCTTCACATCTGTCTCAAAGTATAGGAGTAGCCAAAGTATTAGAGTTTTAGCTTCAGCATCAGTCCTTCCAATGAATATTCAAGACTGATTTCCTTTAGGATGGACTGATTGGATCTCCCTGCAGTCCAAGGGACTCTTGAGACTCTTCTCCAACACGACATTTCAAAAGCATCAATTCTTCAGCACTCAGCTTTCTTTATGGTCCAACTCTCACATCCATACATGACTACTGGAAAAAACATAACTTTGACTAGATGGACCTTTGTTGGCAAAATAATATCTCTGCTTTTTAATATACTGTCTAGGTTGGTCATAACTTTCCTTCCAAGGAGTAAGCATCTTTTAATTTCATGGCTGCAGTCACCATTTACAGTGATTTGGGAGTCCAAAAAAATAAAGTCTGTCACTGTTTCCATTGTTTCCCCATCTATTTACCATGAAGTGATCAATAACCTCAGATATGCAGATGACACCACCCTTATGGCAGAAAGTGAAGAGGAGCTAAAAAGCCTCTTGTTGAAAGTGAAAGAGGAGAGTGAAAAAGTTGGCTTAAAGCTTAACATTCAGAAAATGAAGATCATGGCATCTGGCCCCATCACTTCATGGGAAATAGATGGGGAAACAGTAGAAACAGTGTCAGACTTTGTTTTTTGGGGCTCCAAAATCACTGCAGATGGTGACTGTAGCCATGAAATTAAAAGGCACTTTGATGGGACCAGATGCCATGATCTTTGTTTTCTGAATGTTGAGCTTTAAGCCAATTTTTTCACTCTCCTCTTTCACTTTCATCAAGAGGCTCTGTAGTTCCTCTTCACTTTCTGCCATAAGGGTGGTGTCATCTGCATATCTGAGATTATTGATATTTCTCCCAGCAATCTTGATTCCAGCTTGTGTTTCTTCCAGTCCAGCATTTCTCATGATGTACTCTGCATATAAGTTAAATAAGCAAGGTGACAATATATAGCCTTGACGTAATTCTTTCCCAATTTAGAACCAGTCTGTTGTTCCATGTCCAGTTCTAACTGTTGCTTCCTGACCTGCATACAGATTTCTCAAGAGGCATATCAGGTGGTCTGGTATTTCCATCTCTTTCAGAATTTTCCACAGTTTATTGTGGTCCACAGAGTCAAAGGTTTTGGCATAGTCAATAAAGCAGAAGTAGATGTGTTTCTGGAACTCTCTTGCTTTTTCAATGATCCAGCAAATGTTGGCAATTTGATCTCTGGTTCCTCTGCCTTTTCTAAATCCAGCTTGAACATCTGGAAGTTCATAGTTCACATACTGTTGAAGCCTGGCTTGGAGAATTTTGAGCATTACTTTACTAGCGTGTGAGATGAGTGCAAATGTTGCTGCTTACGGTTTATCAAAGCTTAGCTCATTATTATTTCTATCCAAATTTAATCCTTACCTAATGCTCTTATTTCCCTGTGCAAACCGGTTATCCCTTAATGAAATGAATGTCTCATCAACACAGTGATACATGCTACATGGAAAATATTGCCTGCTAAATATCTCTGCTTTCCTGCTCTGACCCAGCCAGCCACATCGGACATCACATTGCAGGGAGACAGAGAAGCCGCTTTTCTGTGACAACATAAGAGCAAAATTGAAGAGAAAAAAAATGGCAAAAAGGGAGGAAAAAATCCCCACCATTTGTTTCTTCTTAAATTTTCTGTAGCCTGGAAACACTCAAGAAATTCTTCTGAGGCAATTATTTGAGTTGAAATCATCCAAGCATGTTTTTCACTGCGCATATTTGACTAACTGGTTTATAGATTTGTAATAGTTCATCTGTTGTTGTTTTTAATTTCCCAGATATTCTGATTATTTTTAACTCAGAAGCTTTTTAAATTTAACAAAAGGAGCTATTAACCAAATTTTCAGCAAAAAAAAGGGAAAAATCTATAGTAAGAATATCTATGACTACATAGCTTAATGAATGAATGATGGATGGATGGATGGATGGACTTGAAAATACTACATATATGAGAAGATCATTTCAAGACTAGACAATAACTTGGACATCAATAAACTAAAAAGGAAAGCTTTGAATTAAAAAAAATCCATATCTCAAGTTAAGGGCAAAGTTATGTGGCTGTAGTGTCCTTGGATTTGAGACACTTGTTGATGGCATGTTTTACCATCTTGTCATCATTTTACCTTCTTACCTTTCCCCCTTTTTAATGTGCCTTTTTATTTTCTTATATTCACTTCCCAGCATTCTCTTTTGCTCATACCTGCCAATCTCATTTATATGTTAGTAGAAATAAGAACTTAAATGTTCACCTAAAATAAACACTTCCTCACAACAATGGCAGGCTAAAAGGCAGATTAGAGTCACCTCTGAGAGTGCTCCCATCAACCGATTGCAATTCAATAATAACAACTATCCTTTACGGAGTACATATTACATAATAAGCATCATTTTGAGAATGACAATTCTTTGGGGGAAATCTACTTAGGCTTGTTTTACACATAAGATCACTAAAGCACAGAAAGCCATAAACCTTTTAACAGATGACCTAGAAGTCACACACAGTCCCACACAGATCTTTCTGACTCCAGACCTTGTCCATCATGTTTCACACTGCTTATTCCTTATTTAATAAATAATGAGCATTTATTAAAAACCTGCCACATAGGTCTTTATTCTTCCAGAAGCAATTCAAGAATCATAAACTCCTCAAAGCAAGTTTTTATTTGTGTTTACCTCTCTTTACATTCTTTAACTTTGCAAAGAACTTTGACATTATTATCCCATTCAAAATAATACTCAGCAACTTGAAACACAAATTTAAGGCTGTTATCAGGGATGTCATAGAACTATGACTGTGAGTAAAGAAAGAACAAAGAAACAACTGAACAATCCAGAAAGTGGGAAGAGCGTTTGTTTCAGTTATCCATCTTCCAGGTGGTGGGCATGAGGAAAGAAGATTCAGAAACGGAGACTCATGTGAGAGAAAGGCTCTATGTTACCATGGGGCCTAGGCCTCCCCATTCTCCAGGAGAGTCCCCAGAGACTAAATTTACAGCTCGGAAAACTTCCACACCACCCCCTCGCAATGCCTCTTTTGTCTGACATAAAGCAAATGTCACTTAGTTCATTTAGACCACCCAAGGCTAACTGGTCTTTGTTGGTTATTCTATGTTATATTGAGGTTGAGGTTTATATTTTTGGTGTTCAAATAATAAGAGTCCTGTTCTTGGCATCAAGTATGAACAATTAACACTAGGAGCAAAGTAAAAATGAAATGAATAGAAGTGAAAAATACAGTGCCTTCTCTATAATACTTTTAGAGATAAATGTTAAGGGTTACAAGACACAAAGCCAGTAGTTATTTCTGAATGGAGACAGTCACTGGCTGTACATATCACTGAATATGTTTTATTATTTTATAATATACAAGTAGTATATTCACTAAAATATTTTTCCCTTATGACTTATTTCTTTAAGGAAAAAAACTTTCCAAAATCATGGATAAGTGTATCTGCAGTTAACTTCCCATGACCTAGCTACAACAGTATTTGAAGGTCACTCAGGAAATTCATGCCACCTACGTAGAGGTCAATTTGAATTATTATTATAGTTATTCAGCTCTTAATAAGTGTTTGGCATGTCCTGCAAGGTTCTCTCCAGGCTCTAATTAAAACCACACACCCTGCTTCTGTCTGGCAGAACATTTGAGAAGCTCAAAAGTAACCAATTTGCCGTATCACACCAACATCCAGGGTGTGGGTTTATTTGCGTTCATTTGACAATTACATTTGTAACTGGACATAAAAGCACCTGATTCTCTGAAAACCAGTTTGGTGTCCTATTTTTCATGGTACATGCAACCCTTAATTTACAAAATATTCTGAGTAAGAGGGTTTGCTTTTCTGCTAAGTCATTCTCTTGACATTACCTGCCTACCAGGCAGTTTCAAATCATGGGAGTATTGTCTGCCCATAAGATAATTGTTAATATTTATAGAGTTATATTAGGAGATGATATTCACCCATACAAAAACTGCCCCCATGTAAGTATAAATTATTCAGTTTTTCTAAATATCTACTCTGTTCCCAATTATCAGAGCAAGCTGACACTTGTTTCAATGTCCCTGTCAGGCCAGCTCTCCGCTTGGAGTTATCTTGAAGCTACTGTGCTGTATTTGCTCGTCCTGTTCTTCAGTGCTCAGGATTAGAGGCAGTAGATCTGGCTTGGGGAAAACAGTGTTTGCTGTATGCCAAATGCCCTTTAATTCTCTGGCAGACTTACCCATGGCATGTGATTATTTGCACTGGTGGGTTAGAGCTTTCTTGTTTTACCCATGCTCTTGAGCAGGGGCTAATTGTAAGGCAGTTCTTCTATGTCCATGCAGAGGGGTAATCTCCATCTTTTTTGATATATTTTTGTTTCAGCTTGGTGAATAAAATGTGCCTGACATTTAAAAGTTTGTTAAATGTTTGATGAAATTTATTGGATCTCAACTTTAAAAATAAAACAGCCTATATTCATCTGGATACATACCTTTAATTTTATTGAGAAAATACAGCTTGACATTCTCATTGGCCACATTATCTATAAAGATAAAATATCTATAATCTCTGACCCATTATAACAATGTAGCTGCCCATGACATGTGATCAACATACTATAGTCAAGAATATCTGACTGAAGTCATCAGCTGTATATACTCAACAGTATCCATTGCAATTTGAGCTATTTTTAGACCAGTTATTAAAAGATAAAATAAGATTTCCTTTTTTCATTGCAAACCTTAGCCTTTCAGTATTAACTAGTTATTGCCAACACAACCATGTCAGATTTGATGTGTCATTTAGAAACACGCAAATTCTTTAACTACCAGGAGCAAAAACTGATTTATTTTCTATTTTTACTGGCAAACTACCTAAAATGTAATATACTAATGACTAATTCTGCAAATCAACAAAAAAGTTATGAAAGAAATTCATAAAATTTGTCACATCAAGATTCATCCTCCATAAGGTTATGTAATAATTTGCATACTGGTTTTATTGCTTAAAAGACTCTAGAAGAACAGTGGCTTAAACAATATTAGAAAGGTTCATTTTCCTCCTACACATACCGATCCTAGCTGGGAGAAATTCAAGGGAGGGGAGCAGCAATGTTACATAAGACGATCAAGAAACCCTGTTTCTTTCTGTCTTGTTGCTTTGCTACCCTCTAAGAGATGCCCTTGGTCAAGATCAAAGGAAGCTGACCTCACCACGTCTGCATTTCAGCTTAGGAAGGGGAAGATAAATGGAGGGCAAACAGCTCTATTTTAAGGATATGACCTGAAAATTGCAGAGGTCACTCTTGCTAGTATCTTATTGGCCAGAATTTAGTCACATGATATCATTTAAATGCAAAGAATGGGAAATATAATCTGCAGCAGAGCAGCAGAGAGACAAATAAAACTCAGGGAGTTCTATTACTAAAAAGGACAGGAGGAATGGACTTGGGGTGAGGGTACGGAATCAGCAGGTTGTCAAGGCAGACTAGCACATTCTTTCATGAATTAGACATCATTTATTAAACAGACACTATCCCCATAAATATTATGAATATTCTAATAACACTGAAGTACTGTTATTGTTTTCTGACTAGAACCGTATTTTCAAGAATGGGTGTGTCCCTGAAGCTATAGTAGCCTAATACTTGCTCTAAAATAATTGATATTAAGGTTGAAGATCAAATCTAAAAATGGACCTGGCAGATTTTCTCTTTCACTAGATTTGTCAGAGATGGCCCTCCTCTCCTTAGAAAACTGAGGAGGAGAGAGGGGTAACTAACCCTTATTGAAGAATTCCCTATGTCAGACCCTGTGCTGCTGCTGCTGTTGCTAAGTCACTTCAGTCATGTCTGACTCTTCGCGAACCTATGGACCGTTTCCCGCCTCTTCTGTCCGTGGGATCCTCCAGACAAGAATTCTGAAGTAGGTTGCCATGCCTTCTTCAGGGGATCTTCCCCATCGAGGGATCAATCCTGCATCTTTTACATCTCCTGCATTGGCAGGCAGAGTCTTTACCACAAATTCTCTATGCCAAACTCTGTGCTGAAAACTTACAAACATTATCTCATTCACCTCCTTAAGACAACCCTTTGTGCATACTATTATTATTCCCCAAATGAGAAAACTGAAGTTTGGAGGGGTTTAAGCCAAGTGTGTTAGTTTTGATAAGAGCTCACTTTCTATTCCCATGAGTAGGGCTAGAAGAGAAAAAGTGGACCTTCACACACAAAAAACTCCAAAGCATAGGTAAACCAGCAGCCACCTCCTGTTTTCCCAAGATTCAGTGCGAAGGAAAGGAAAGAACCTATGGCCCAAGGGAAGAGCCAACGGTTAAAATTGCCCACCACTCCTCATTGAATTCAATAGCTTGTTGGAGGCAAACTTATCTGAAAGCCTGTAACTCCCCAAAGAAACTGGATTCTTCCTTATCCAGCTTGAGGTAGGGTTAGAGAGGTGGTCCTAGCACTTCTATCAGCTATTCTCAGATGTACATCAGTAGTGACCTGGCCTGGATCTAAGACCTGCTGGCTCAGGCCATCCCAGAGAAGTGTCAATTGGGACCTCTCTTTAGGTAGAGTCCTACTTTTAATAATAGAGCTTGTGATACCCAGACACAGGTAACTCATCAGTCCTTTCAAAGGAAACAGCTAAAGCCAGTCATAAATTTAATCTCAAACATAGCATTGGTGATTACATTCAAACTGTGGTATTATAATCAAATTGCATAACTGGTTTTATATTTAAGACCTAAAGCTTCCATTACTTTGAACAATAATCTTATGACCAAGCAAATAAAGTGTCTCTATAAAGTAGCACTAGTTATGAAACCTCAGACTCTTTGAAAAAGGATATTCTAAGCACTCTTACCAAAAACCAAACTCAAGCAACCAAAGAGAAAAATGATGAAGCCTGGACTTTAATCCTGGTTGTACTGACTGAACCACTAAGCAGAGACATGCTCAGCACAGCAAAATCATTCTAATGAAGATCAAGGAAAGAAATATTACCTTTAGAGGTAATGAGTCAACATTGTTAGTTGTTGGTAGACTCCAGCTAGCATTTCAATCCTCACTTTATTATTATGGAAAGTAAAAAATCCTTTCATACTGATTAGCAAATGAATGTTGCTTGTAAGTTCATAAGAATCCATTTTTTAAAAAGTTTTGTTCCCACAGTGGCTAATTAGCAAGGAGTTAAGAGCTCAGGCTCTACTGGCAGAGACTTGATTTCAAATTCCATCCTGCCACAGGCTGTCTGAAAAGATCAGTTGGCTTTCTAGAGGCTCAGCTTGCTCATCTGTCAAATGGAACTAATAACAGTACTCATGGGGGCTGTTATGAGGACTAATTAGGCCAGTGCCTGGTAAAATATACTCAATACATATTAAATGTTATTATAATTGCTAACAAGTGAAGTGCTGTAAGGTAGGGCACAGATTCTTAAAAATTTTTTTCTCTGAATTCTCCTTTGGCCCCTAATAGCAAACTCTATCAGGTTGTTAGTCCTTGCTAATGCCACCAAAAACTGAAAGAGATAAATGAACTCCTTAGCAGCAGAAAAAATTGCCCTCTGAAATAACCCTTTCTTGGCGCATCTAGCATTTCTGTGCTGTCCTTTTTCTAAGACAAAAAAATTGCACGTTGGAATTGGATTGGGGACATTATCTCACGATGATTAAGGGAAGTTATTACCAGAACAGTGCATGAAACGAAAGCTACCTGCTTTCACCTAGGGAGTTCTTGAAAATAACCCTATTTTTCTCCAACAAATAAGGAGAGAAAAAATTCCAATAATGGATAGCATTACAAATCCTTTTTCGGGTAGTTTGCTTATCTAAACTGCACATGATACCTGCTTAACATCTCTCAGAAACTGAGGGAGAAAGGTACTAACTCATCCATCAGGCCCCACCTAACAGCCCAGCAGGCACCAGGAAGGACATTTCTCTTTCTCTGCTTCCTGTGTCTCACCAAACTGAATCAGCATTTCTAGGAACTCAGTTCCCATTGAGAAAAGTAATACCTTCTAAAGATGGGAATGGCAGCACTTATGGAAATTCTAACCCATGAGCTGAAAGATAAGCAAGTGAAGGTTAGAGAGTTATCCCCCGTGATCTACCCAAAGCTTTCCAAGTTAAAAAGAAAATTAGTTTTACATATACATGTGTATATACCATAGACTTATATTTACATGTAAAACTAAAATTTTATGCACACATAAAAAATAGACATAGATGTACACATAAATGTGCAAATGTATCTACACATACATACAGATATAGACACATATATTACTCCACTTCTTCACTTATACTTGATAAATTTTCTTTCCACCAAAATCATTAGAAAAGTATTGGATATGAGGTCCTAATGTAAGCCCTGCATTTTTGGAGCTTCAAATCGGAGTTAAGTATCCACTTAATTATGAATAGTCACTGTCAGGAAATAAATAAATAAATATATATTTATATGTGTGTGTGTATATATATATATATATATGAGTGGGAAATGGCAACCCACTCCAGTATTCTTGCTGGAAAATTCCATAGACAGAGCAGCCTAGAGGGCAGAGGAGCCTGGCAGGCTATAGTCCATGAGGCTGCAAAAAGTCAGACACGACTGAGCACAAACACACAGACTAATTTATATATATAGACAGAAAGAGACTTGAAAAGCAAGTTAACACAATTAATAATTTTAAATAAAAATAGGATGATCAAATTCTTTTCAACAAGTGATAAATTTGGATCCTATATTATGGCTAAGTGGAAGAGAAAAATAATGAGGAAAAAGTAAAAATATCCCAAAGACAAATACTTCAACATCCTTTATAAAGCATGTATCCAGCACCTATACTAGACTAGCAATGTATTAGGTGTCACAGGCTTGTCTACCTCAACACTACTGACAATCTGAATGAGATAAGTCCTTGTTGTGGGGGTCTGTGCCCTGTATTATAGGATGTTCAGCAGCATCCCCAGCCTCTGCTCACTAGGTGCCAGTAGCACTTCTTAAGTTGTGAGAACCAAAAATGTCTCCAGACATTGCCAAATGACCTCAGGAAAGAAACCGCTCTCCGCTGAGACCCACTGTACTGGCTATACAAAATAGCACCTACCTACCAGCTGTAATTTGTATATTCCTTAAGAATCCTCATTCCTCAAAAGCTTGATCCATTATCTGACATGGAGCTTGTGAGACCTCCTCTCCTACTGCTGGGCTCCTTCAGCACCTGCCCCTCAGAGCTCTGATCTTGTGGGAAGAACCATTGGAGAGAAGCCAATTCCCCACTTTGGGCCTCCCATTACTCCCACTGACGTCCTAATCTTTTAGAAAGCTTTTTCAAAAGAAAAAAAAAAACCTCTACATTTATCCCTTAATTATATTTATGCTCTCCACAAATAATATACAGACGTATCACATCAACATACGAAAATAAAATATTAAAGTGAGAATTTTAAGAAATTTTCTGTAAAAGGAAGCATCTACTACAGAATTTTGCAATTCCAAGTAACTGGCACCAAAATGCTTCCTTATTATTCTATTTTACAGAGAGTTGGTTGTAACTACGTGATAAAGGAGAGAAAAGTGTGTGTGTTTGCATCTATTTTGTTTTCACGCATGCATCGTGATGTGTCATTTGACAGCAGCCTCATATTAATGCAATTTTTACCAAAGACTTGAAAACCTCCAGAAACTTTCATTAGCAGTTATTCTGATGATGCTGACAGGCTTTCAATCTCATATTCTTACCATATTAATCTAAAGATATTCATGAGTACTGCCCGACATTACATTATCCATGGGCCTCTTTACAGAGGAAGGCAACTACAAACACCGGTGCCTTTCATACTGCCCTGAGATGTAACTGCACAGGCAGACCAAGGCTCTATCTCTGTACCCCAGGAACAGAAAGGAACAGAGACAGGAGAAAACCAGCGTTAGCCAGTGTTCACTATTTCCTTTATTCCTTATTAAACCCTACAAATCTTCCTGCAATGCAGGAGATCCAGGTTCAGTCCCTGGGTTGGGAAGATCCCCTAGAAAAGGACAAGGCAATCCACTCTAATATTCTTGCCCAGAGAATCCCATGGACAGAAGAGTCTGGTAGGCTACAGTCCATGGGGTCACAAAGAGTTGGACACGACTGAGTGACTAACACACACACACACACAAACCCTACAAAGTACTTAACATTGCCCAGATCGCTAAATGTTTAATTGCCCCAGGATTCAGTCCTTGGATTCCCTGACTTTCTAGAAAATTTTATCTACTCCTATGGCTATAAATACCAACTCCTAGATTTGTATCTTCATACCCAGGCTTAGGTAAGCTCCCAACTTTTATATCTGTCTTCTCCATGTCACTATTTGACTGTCTCAAATTTAACACATCCCCCACCAATCTCCTTCCTTCTGCTTCCCAGATACTATTTGGCCACTTGCATTCACAGTTTTCCAGTTGTTCAGATCACAAACATTCACATCACTCTGGATATTTCTCTTTTTTCACATCTCACATGTAAGCTATCAACATATCCTGGCAGTTCTTTCTTTGAAATATTTCCAGAATCCAATTACTTTTCACTCTTCAACCAGCAAGGACCCTGGATTAAGCCATCTTTATCTGAATTATTACAACAACTGAGACCTCCCTGTTTGCTTGCTCCACTTTATTCTCCACACAGCAGCCAATGTTAATTGTTTAAATTTCAAGTCCTGGCAGGTTTTTCCTCTTCTCAGAATTCCCAAAGGCATTACCATGCAGAAAGCCCTGTATGATCTGGTGGCCACCCCATCTCTGACTTCATTTCTCATCGTTGGCCTCCTTAATCCCTCAGCTATTATTCCAAGTTTTGAAGTCACTTTTCCTCTCTGTGAAGTATACTCCCTGTAACACTCCTGTATGCTCTCCCTCATTTCCTTTATGTCTCTGTTCAAATGACACCTTGTCAGAAATTCTCCATCACCACACTACCTAAAATAGAACACCCTTCCTAGGCACCCTCTGTCTCCTGTATTATTCTGTTTATAACCCTTAGCTCCTTTTTTCAAGGAAATATTTTTCTTTATAAATAAATGTGTGTATATATACACATTTGTTTATTATGTATCTATATGTGTATATGTGTACATGTATATTTATAAGTAAATATATGAGGTGTGTGTAAAGTTCAGTGCTAGATTTGATCCGGGCCCATACATATATACATTTTAATGAGTTGGTAAATTTAGCCATGGCCAACTTTTTGTATAGCCATGAGCTAGAAACAGTTTTTACACTATTAAAATATTATAAAAGTCAAAAAAAAAACATAAACCATATGTGGCCTGCAAGACCTAAAGTATTTACTATCTGGCCTTTATAGGAAAAGGTTGCCAGCTCCTGTATTCATATACTATCCACTAGAATGTAGTCCTCGAGGGCAGGAACTGCTGTGTTCACCATTACCTCTCAGCATGCAGGATAGTGCCTGGCACAAAGTAAATGCTAAACAAACATTTTTACATGAATGAAAACAACAAGCCTTAGTGAGGCCTGGTGACTTGTCCAGGGTCACCCAGGAACTTGATAGATGAACCAGAATTCAAGCCCAGCTCCACCTGATTCCACAGCTGGAGTCTGAGAGCTTTATGCAGCAATGACTTGAGCCGCCTTCTTTTCTACCCAAAGGCTCCCCATTAGATTATCTCTAAACTGCTATCAGGTAAAGGAACCTGCAGAACAAGACAATGGAAGAGAGACATGATGTATTGCAGAAAACCTTTGATATTTACACCAAAATAACATTTACATCTGATATCAACTATATTTACTTTTAAATATTTATTTGCCTGTGGGACTTCATTGCGACGTGCGGGATCTTCCATCTCTATTATGGCATGCGAGATCTTTAGTTGTGGCATGCAGGATCCAGTTCCCTGAGCAGGATTGAACTCCAGACTGGAGCACAGAGTCTTAGCCACTGGACCATCAGGGAATTCCCTCAACTATGTTTAACGTGCTTTCAAAGACATCACCTCTTCTTAGCTTTACCAAGTTTTTGCATCAAGTAAGGTGTATACGATATCCTCATTGTACATATTGCAAAACTGAGTTTCAGGAAAGTTTAAAGAATTGGCTTTTACCAGTAGTGAGTAGCAGACACAGAACAGTCCAAATCTATCACTTCTAGTGTTCAACTTTCCATTCGACCAACCAACATATAGTCCCACAACTCTACCGAAGGGCAACTGTACTACTGTGGATATGGAGGGATTTTAAGAGATTGGCATCACACATTACTAACTTCTAAGAAACCAGAAGTACTGCATTTTACTTGGAGTTTTATGATGTGCAAGAGCACCTCAACTATAAACAGCGAACTACCAACAGTTATAGGCAGCAGGCAAGTCAGAACTTTGAAGTGAAAGCAATAAGTAGAATGATCTGCTTGACCATATCTTGGACATTCATTGGTTTGAAAATAGCACAGGGATTTGAGCTGCCAGATGCATGATCATCTTAAAGAAAGAAGTCAAGAAAACTGACAATTATCTTAGATGACACTGATACCCACAGCTGTCATCTCCTGAACTAGCTGCTATGTCTAAGCAGCCATCCATTGAGGCAGCTGATTTTAGAGCTCAGAGTATTTGCCTGAGAAATTATGTGTGTTTCATGGATGCCAAGGGCCAGCTTTTCTAGCTTTGTGAATGCCAGTGGTAGTGTGTTTTTATTCAGGAGAAAGGTCATGATGCCACACCCTGGAATTAACTTGAATCTGACACGCAGCTCTACACTAGTCAAGATACCAGCTCAGGATGTGACAATCCAATTTCAAATGTCTGTTTCTGTCCCTATGAGTTCCCTTATACTTTGTTAGACCATGTGATAATTTTTTTTTTTAATCTAGGAAATGTAGCCTCTATAAACAACAGCAGCTGAGGCCACTGTACTAGATTTTGTCCATTCTCACCTGTTCACTCACTATAATAGAACACTACTCACTATAATATAGCTACTTTTAGAAAATTAAAACTAAAATGAAGTGTTATTTTCAGTGTTAGAATATGCAGGAGTTTTAAGTGTTAAATAGTTATGATTTTTAAATCAAATATAATAATCATAATGTTATAAAGTACTTCTTGGCTAGAAAATAAAATTACAATGTTTCTCCAAGTAATTTCTATTAAAACTTGGGTAAGAAAAATTGGCAATCTACAGTATTAATGACAGATGGACCATTCCTTTTTGTCCAACTTTAAACTTATGTCTCTTTGTAAGAAAAATCTCTCGATTTCATTTGGAAGTAACGTTAGTAGTTGTAATGAAGAAAATGGGACCAAGGGTCAAATATTTTTCCTGACAATCTCCCTTGTCAAAAACAAACAACTTGAAAAGTAAGTCAAAGCAGGTATTGGGTATCTTCTATATACTTAATGTGATGTTTGGTGTAATGCTAAGTTCTTATATGGTATCTGGATACTTACATGCAATATTCCGAGTAAAGTTGGTATATGGGAAATATATCCTTGAGGGCTCCATATTTGTATTGTTTTAAACAATATGAAATATATCTTTGTTCAGACTTGAGAAAGAGATAGAAGATCTTGAAAAGGCTGAACTGCAAATCTCAACCAATGAAGAAGCAATTTTAAAGAAACTGAAATCAGTTGAGAGGACGACAGAAGACATAATAAGGGTGAGCATTAGCTGATTTGAAAATTATAACTCCCTCCCAAAATGATTCCACAAATAGTATATAACTCTTCAAAGTATATTCACATTTAGATTTTTTTTTTTAAACTCTATTAATCATGGAGAATTCTTTTCTCTTATAGTCTGTGAAGGTGGAAAAGGAAGAAACATCAGGAGGTATGTCTTAAGCAGTCTATGTTATGTCGAACTAATATATTTTTTGATTAGCCTGCTGAAATTTTTCTCTATTGTAAGTATACTCTAAATGTATTTTGAATTAATATGAATTTTACAAGTCAGTTGAAGACATCTATGCTAATATCCCCGACCTTCCAAAATCCTACATACCTTCCAGGTTAAGGAAGGAAAGAAATGAAGGAATAGAAGATGATGAACAAAATAGAAAAGGTAAATGAAAATTTTGTCTTCAATGGCAGGATCTCAAATTCATATTTTACAATATCAAATATTAGCAACTTGCTGTAACATCCTATCCTTCCAGGTTAAGTAATGGTCCATTTTACAAAGTTCCATGAGGTAAGTCACTTGTATAAGTAGCAACAATGGGGTTACAGTATTTCTTTCATGCATTTTATTCCTCAGCAAACTAGGTAAGGACAGGGAAGATAAAGACCTAAAGGAGACAAGAAGCTCTTGAAACAAAGTTCCCTTGCTCAAAAATATCTCTTCCAACACATTCTGTGTAGTAGACATTAGAATAAGATTAAATGAATGAACAAAAGTATTCTCCCTGAGGTCAGGCATTATTTACCCCTATGTGAGAATGTTTGCATGAAACTAATGCCAATGGCCCAGGGAACATTAAGGCTTGTACAGGGGCAGAGAGGGAACCTTTGCATTTTAGAGTGAAGAGAAGTGACACTTTTACCTTCAAGGAGCAATCATTCATTCATTCAACAAATACTCAGTGCCAAGCTCAATACCAAGCTCAGTTTTCACACTAGGAATACAGTAGTGAATAAAACAGCAAAAATCTCTGCCCTCATTCTAAGGGAGAATAAAAGCTGACATTCTAAAGGAGACAGCAGATTAAAAATTAGGTAAATAAATGAAATATATTGGGAAGCAAAAATGCTAAAGAGGAGAATAATGCAGAGAAGGTGGAAAGGGCACGTGTGAATGAGTGTATTACAGTTTTAGTCGGGTAGCCAAGGAAGGCCAAGAACCACCAGGGTGGGGGGAGAGATGAAATGCAAGATGTCTCCAAAGAGGAAGATGGGGGACACAAAGACAGTCAGTGCCACATTGTAATGTTGCCCAGGATCCCAGTAGCTTTACTCTGCCAGTCACGATCCGGCCATTAGGACCCTCCCTGAAGGAGGAAACAGCAACCCGCTCTAGTATTCTTCCTTGGATAATCCCATGGAAAAGGAGCCTGGCGGGCTACAGTCCATGGGGTCACTGAAAGTCAGCACGACTGGGCAACTGAGCATGCATACATGCATCAAGATCTTGCCAGGGCCGTGAAACAGATTTCCGCTTCCCCCAAATCAACCATCTCCCCCAGTTCAGTTGTTTTAGGACAGCTGATACTGCTCTATTTTTAGCCCTTCTTAAAAGTGGGAGTGAAAATGAAAAGAAACATAAGGCAAAATGAAAAACATGTGATTCTAGCCTTCTTCCTGCCTCTTCAATACCAGTTCAACATTTAATCACCTCCCAGCTATGAAAACGTTTAGAACACACCTCTCTAATTTCAACACATTGCAGGGCTGTACAGCAAGGATGTAGCGTAATAAAATATACCTTGCTCAGCCTTTACCAACAGTAATGCACAGAGTAACATATTCTTCCTTATTAAAAAGAAAATTCTGATTCTTCCTACTGAGCAATATAAAAGAATGTAAATCTGTTGTGTCTGATTTTCTCATTAGAAAGGGAACATCTTTTGGTTTCCTAGTGAAAATCCTTACCATTTGGAACATTCAGCTTCCCTTCTTCAGTCTTTCCCATTTTTTAGTAATTTCATACATCCTTGCACAAAATCCCATGTCATTAAAGTTTTAGTCTTTATATATTTAATGAATAAATCAGAAATTTTAAAAAGATTTCTCATAAAAGAATGTCAACAAGTATACTGGACATAAACACTATGAAAGCAAGTTACTTTACAACAGGAAAAATTGACTAAATCAGAGATCAAATTTGTCTTTCAACAGCTTTGTATGCCATGGAAATTAAAGTTGAAAAAGACTTGAAGACCGGAGAAAGTACAGTCCTGTCTTCAATACCTCTCCCATCAGATGACTTTAAAGGTACAGGGATAAAAGTTTATGACGACGGGCAAAAGTCAGTCTATGCAGTAAGCTCTAATCACGTGCCGCATACAATGGCACCGATGGCCTGGCACCAGTTGAAGTGGAGGAACTTTTAAGACAGGCTTCAGAGAGAAATTCTAAATCCCCAACAGAGTACCACGAACCTGTATATGCCAATCCATTTTGCAGACCTACAACTCCACAGAGAGAGAAGGTAACTCCTGGACCAAACTTTCAAGAAAGGATAAAAATTAAAGCTAATGGACTGGGTAATGATGTGAATGGATCCATACACAACATGGACAATGGACTTGCAGAGGAGAGAGGTAACAATGTCAGTCACATCAGCCCAGTTCGGCCGATACCTCATCCCCGATCAATGACTCAACAAGCAGAGGAGATGCCCCACATTCAACAAAAGAGGCTGATGACTCCTTGGGAAGAACCAAATGTAATGCAGGACAAGTATACTCCCTCTCCAAAGGCAGCACTGAGTCCCAGCAGAGCACTAGTCGAGAAGTCAGAATGCCAGGGTTCTTCACCCCCTTGCCAGGAGGTTGAGAAAGACATTAGATACAATATTGTTCATTCCCTGCCTTCTGACCTGGATGAGAAAGAGCCCGTGACAATGATTTTCATGGGGTATCAGCAGGCAGAAGACAATGAGGAAGAAAAGAAGCTTCTGACTGGGTATGATGGGATCATCCATGCTGAGCTGGTTGTGATTGATGACGAGGAGGAGGGTGAAGGAGAAGCTGAGAAACCAGCCTACCATCCCATAGCTCCCCACAGTCAGGTTTTCCAGCCTGCCAAGCCAACACCGCTCCCGAGGAAGAGACCAGAAGTCAATCCCCATGAAAACACAAACCATAAATCTCCCCATAAAAACTCCATATCTCTGAAGGAACAAGAAGAAAGCTTAGGGAACCCCATCCATCGTTCTCCACTGGACGTTCAGATAGCAGGCGATGGGACTGAGGATCCATCCTTAACAGGTAACAAACATGACAAGGCTTGTCACTGCTGTTTAGTCATGTGACAGTCTTCTCTTTCTGTTGTTACCAAGCCTTCTTGCTCTCAGTTTTTCTGACACTTCATAGACTAGCAGATGCTAAGATTTTTTTTTATTAATATTGGTATGAGTTATTATCATCATAAGCAAAGTGAATAAGTCACTTCAAAAGAGAAAGAAAGTGAAACAAAAATCTGTTGCCTTATTTAGGTATTGCATTGACTGAGTTTACTAACTTGAAATTCACCTTCTGCCATGGTATGGTACTGTGTATGGATGTGTTTGAATCACTATCATGTTGTCATCAATATTAGATCTCTTCCCAGAAGAAATGAAGCCAGCCCTTTTTTTGTGCCTCTTGGTGGTTTAGATTTCCTACTTAAGTTAACAAATTGCCTTAATTTTGCAAGAAAAAAACACAAAACAAATTTTATTTTTAGCGCGATATTTTATTACTTTGCTATATCCTGTTTATCTACACTTTTATAATTTTATGAACTTTATGTCCTTCATTTTTCTACATTTTACAAAAGGTATCAGTTTATTCTACATTATAATATTTATGTCACATAATCTTCCCTAACTTAGACATTTTAGTTTTTTATTTTCTAAATATTTGCATGCCATACATTTTCATTCCCTGTAAAGTTTTATAGCTATCTAGCTTTTTTAGTATTGATTAGAAAATAACACTTTTTCTACAAAAGTGATAACTCATCAATTTTATATTCTTTATTATCACTTGAATATTGTATTCTACTTATTTATGAACAATAAATAAAAACATAATCAAACTAATTATAATAGCTGTACTTACCATGCCTAAAGACATAAGTCAAGTTATCCAGACATAAGTACTGGGTCTGTGAAAAGGACAGTAATTTTAAATGTTCTAATGAGAGAATTCTCATTAAAAAGCAGTAACTATTAAGTCCCAGCTTATCCAGCAATCAAAGAACCTGATAATCTTGTAGAACTGTGGTAGGAACTAATTGGTAGGACAATTCAGAAAGGATTTTTCCTCTGTAACCCAGCAACCTAGTCTTAGGTTGCCAATGATACAATAAAATGGACCTCTTCCCTTTCTATTAGTAGTTAAATTAAGCATACCAATTGTAAATTTGATTATCTGAAGAATTTCTAACCTATTGGTAAGTGTACACTTAAATTATCTGACTTCCCTGGTAGTTCAGATGGTAAAGCGTCTGTCTACAATGTGGGTGACCTGGGTTCCATCCCTGGGTCGGGAAGATCTGCTGGAGAAGGAAATGGCAATCCATTCCAGTACTATTGCCTGGAAAACCCCATGGACAGAGGAGCCCGGTAGGCTACAGTCCATGGGGTCGCAAAGAGTCGGACACGACTGAGCAACCTCGCTTTCCTTTCCTTTTACATTATCTACCTAAATCAGAGTTTAATGGTGTGTCCCCACACAAGAAACCTACTAAAACTAAAAGTTCCTCTGTTTTGAGAATGAGCTTTGCTTATTGATCACATTTTGCATCTTAAATCCATTTTTTCAAGAATAACACAGAAAACTTAGAAAAGAGGAACACACTCTTTATGGTCCAGAGCAGTGACATTACCCACTTTAAAACCTCCTACTTTTTAACTTGGATGTTAGCCAACTCCTCCTGAACACCCTTATTCCTTCTCCCCTACTCGTGTCAACACATTTACCACAGAGAAAAATATAGGAAGTGACTAATGTTTCCAGACAACACTAATCATGCCACTGAGCTAAAATAATGAAAACAGGAAGACTTTTCCAGACAAAGTAACAATACAAAGTTATGTTCTATCAATCAAAGCATCTTATAAACAGAATCCTCCAAATTCCTTGCTTTCTATCATAAAACTGTTTTACATTCTTGTTTTCTAATTCAGCATGTGGATTACAGAACTGATATTTTTAAATAGGTGTTAAAAATAAGTATGTCATATTGACCTCAGGGTCATCCATATACATAGAATTTATAGCCACTCATGCACTTTAATTTCACAAGCACCAAGTAGGTTAAGCTTCTGTCTATCCCCCTTCCCCCAAAATGCATATTGATACTTGGAAATCCACCATTTAATTCAATTCCTTTATTTATGGTATAGGCAATGGACCCCACTCCAGTACTCTTGCCTGGAAAATCCCATGGATGGAGGAGCCTGGTGGGCTGCAGTCCATGGGGTTGCAAAGAGTCGGACACGACTGAGCAACTTCTTTCACTTTTCACTTTTCGTGCATTGGAGAAGGAAATGGCAACCCACTCCAGTGTTCTTGCCTGGAGAATCCCAGGTATGGTGGAGCTTGGTGGGCTGCCATCTCTGGGTCGCACAGAGTCGGACACGACTGAAGCGACTTAGCAGTAGCAGCAGCAGGTTCCCTACTAAATATAAACATTCCTAGTAGGCATAGTAATAGTTAAGAACTATAAGTCTCTTTCATTTGTGCAAATGTTATTATCAAAGTCTTATCTAAGAGCAATTTTTAACTTGGAAAAGAGCATGAAGGAGAAAGAAAAATGGAGAAAAGTGGAACCTGGGGATCCTAAAGACCAGATTTATTTAAAACTTTGAACAGGATGAGACATGACAAGAAAATTTAGGCAAAGTTACGTCCATTTGCTAAAGTAAGTATAACAGGGTCATGTTCAAAATATCTGGTTCAATGCCAGATACATCCACCAATGAGTGGCCATGTAATGCTTTACTGGGACTTTATTACTATCCCCACCAACTGAACAATTGGCTCCCTTTTGTAATCCTCATCTACCTACTTTTGTACTTCTGGCTCTGTTCTCCCCTCTTATAGATGTCAGTGGCATTTCAGAATAAATAGGTAGGGAACCTCAGCTCCAGGGGATTCACAAGCTATTGGTACCAGAATTGCCAACCTGTGGCAACCATTAGAAGCCAAGGGATACTGAAAGGAAGGAAGCAAGCTCTGTTCTGTCAAGTTGAAAACAATCAAAACTGTGTCTGGATTGCCATAGGGAGAGGAAATAGAGATCAGAGAAGAATAGAAAGGAAAAGTAAAAAGAGAGGTGATAACTCAGGTTTTTTAGCTGCTATACCAATGGGCTTTCTCATTGCCTGTCTCCACACAGCTACTTGGAACTCACACCATCTACTAACCATAAACGAAAGAAAGAAATAGCAGACTCTAACAATCTAGAATTCTTTTTTTTTTTTTTTTTAACCTTAAGAAACGGGACAGTGAGCTACTGGATTGCCTCACTCCTGAGGATGCAGACTTCCAGGATGTCCTTTAACAATTCATTGAAGGTCTACAGCAACTGGGTAGGCCTGCTTTACTGAATCTAAGTTGAGTAGTAGTTGTAGAGAGGAGACTTTGCCCTTGCCTTAAAAGAGACCTTCAAAAGTCCCTTAAAATGGACTTTTCCCCTGCTCTTATTTGGTAAGGGAAAGGTAATCGTCCAAAGACTCAGAGTGAAAACTATGAAGACTTGCCTTCTGCCTTCAGTTTGGTTCTTGATGTGGAAGTACACTCCTGTCATTAGGTTTCACCATCCAACATCTCCCAGCAGTTGGGACCATCTTCCTGGCTACAGAGCAAAGGACAATTATCTCAGCTGGTCCTAAATTCAAGGAAATATTCTTGATCCTGCCACTGAAAACAATCATTTCCCTTAAAGTTTCCAGGCAAATAAACTCTTTGGCTTCATTTAAATGACAACATTTCGTATAAGTATAGTGACAACAAAATTGACCATGATCTTGTTATAATGTTGGATCCCAGACTTTCCCATATTTGTGAAAAAGAGCTTCTTAGAAGTAGGGTCACTTCATTTTTCAATACTGAACTAATATATAACTGTGAAATGAGAGAATATGATTTCCTTTTTGCTTTTTCTTTATTAAACAAAATTTTCAAACAGCTAAATAGCTGGTGCTTCAGCAATCTTACACATGAATGTAATGATTGGTGCCTTGAAAGCATCTCTCAACTTTTGAAACATGACTGAGGCAGCTATAATCAGGTTTTAACTATTAAGAGCAGTGTTATGAATTTTAAATCTATATTTTTTAAATGGCTTCTATATCTAATACATCATTAACAGTGAAATATTCTCAAAAAGATAAATTTGCCATTTGAAGTATATCTTGACAAAGACATTTCATAATGACTCCCACTCCTAATTCTAGTTCACATTGTTTCATTATTTTAAAAAAATTTTCTTGCCATTCTATACCCAAGGATAAAGCCCCTTTCGACAACTAGATTTGATAAGTTAAAAAATAACCCAACCATCATGAATTAGGGCTTACATCAATGCCTTTTTCTCTTTAGTAGTACATAGCTCAGAAATATGCACAAAACACAGTTGTTGACCCATAGCTATTTATCTATGGCTAATAGTATTAATGTGCACTAGTCCTGTATTTACTCAATTTATACTGTGTTTGCTTTATTAATATTTGTAGAAATAGGTTCCTTCTAGTTCTGAACCTGCTTCTTCCCTAAGTTAACCATAGCTTATTATTTCTACTATCTTTTTATGCTACTAAAACAATGCTCACATTGTTGGATAAAATCATCTGAGGTATGTTTCAAACTTTCCTGCAATCTATGAAATGGTCATTTAGAGTGAAAATTAAAGCTTTTTATAACTCTCTATTTTTTTCTTTATTTTACAGCATTAAGGATGAGAATGGCAAAGCTGGGGAAAAAGGTTATCTGAGAGGTGTACCATCTGCATAAACATCCATTGAAGAAGAAACTAAGAAACATTTGCAGATTTCTTTTCTGGATATTTTGTTTCTTTTTCCTAAGATATAAAAAATTATAATTATAGCCATATTATGCCATGTGGATAAGCAGTAGTCATTATTTGAAAAAATTCCAAAAAATGCTGGGGAGAACAAATGCTTAACTTTTCCAGTTACTTGATATGATTCAGTGGAGGGGAAACCAACATATTTTTATTGTATTGATACCAAAGCATTTCTAATAAGAGCTTGTTAAATTTACAAATAAAGTTATTTAAAATAGCCCAACTATATTTTATTAGTTGACATCATAATTTTGCTAACACAAAGACTGAGAAATTATAGGAAGTCACTGTGCCTTATCACAGAAATATTCATCTTCAACTCTGACAAGTAAACATGCCATCCCAAGTCAACAAGGACTCAGGCAACTACATCCCCTGTCAAGGAACAATCAATAGAGACTTAAAGTTCTTTGCATACATTTCAAAGGTGCATGCAATAATTATCCTCTTATTTGGGGACTAGATTTGGATTATCTTATTCATGTACATGACTTTAAAGTTGATAACCAATATGTTCATTCTTCTTGAAATATCTTCTTTCATTCATTTCGATGTGAATTCCAGGGTACAGTGACTGATTATGGCCCAAGGCTGTTGGATGGAGGACTTCTTAAATTCTCAACACAAATCCGGTCTAATGTTTGACCAGTTCTTATAAATAAGTTAGAATCCTAATGCTAAAACTTACTAACAAAGTGTACCACACTTAATTCCTAAGTATTTATGCCAAGATGTTAAATCATGATTTGAAGGATACTCCCATAACAGTTCTCTCCTACTCTACCTTCTTATTCTGTCTTCCATCCAACAAGCCTCCAAAATCCACTCAAACACATCTTCCTTTGGATTGCCAGGGCAAATTACCCAGCTCCTGACAAGTCTTTCAGGGAATAATCTGTTTTCCTCTCTCAGGGAAAACACTGAATTTCCCTAGTAAGTCCATGATGAAATTATCTCCACTACTGATGTGGAGGTGATGTGCAGTAAAAGAAGCAGATCCTGATGAGGACAAGAATTTACCTGGGGAGCATCAGCCTTGGATGATTTGTTTGCAAAGGGCAGTTTTTCTCTAAGAGGAGAGAGCTCCTCAGCTGGCCTGAGATGTTCTGGGAAACCTGAAGGGTCAAATTTCAGAAGCACTTTCACAGAAACACCCCTATCCCAGGTCCAGGGGCACCATTCCTTCCCTTTCACGCCTTTGGCTTTAGCATAAATAACCTGTCAAATCTGCACGTTCTTTCATAGCTCTGTCATCCTCATGGACAAATCACTGGGTTTTGCTTTTGTACACAAAAATTTATTAGAGCACTGCTTAGCACCAAGGAAGTAGTCAACAAATGGATGAGTAAGCAGCTCAGAAAGGGGAAGATGTAATCTCCAAGGGAGGCTGTGTAACACCAGTTGGTCTCAGCAACATGAGCCGGAATCTGACTGGCAGATCATCTAGCCACTTACCGTGAGTCATGGACCAGGGCTGGTATGTAGAAGTGGGCCAGCATAGCCAGCAGGTGTGGGAGGCAGGAGCTGGCCTTTTGCCTGGGGATGAAGCTGGAGTTGCTGTGAAACTGGCTGCCAGGTGGGCAGGATGGGGCTTGAGTGCAAAGCTGGAGCTAGTCAGTCAGAGCTGCTGAGGTGAGACTGGGCCATCCATATACCAAACCACTGGTCCCTGTACTTGGTGAAAAGGAAGGAAAGCTGGAAAATGGAAGTGAGGTGCCTTCTTGCCCTTGCAGCATCCCTCCAGTCTCTATTGACAAAGTGTAACATTGGGCTGCCCTGGTGGCTCAGACGACAAAGAATCTGCCTGCAATGCAGGAGACTCAAGTTCAGTCCCTGGGTTGGGAAGATCCCCTGGGGAAGGGAACGGCAACCCACGCCAGTGCTCTTGCCTAGAAAATCCCTTGGACAGAAGAGCCTGGGGGGCTACAGTCCATAGGGTAGCAATGCGTCAGACATGACTGAGCGACTAACACTTTCACACCTTCTACAATTGCTTCAGCTAGCAAAGGAGAAATGCTTACATAACAAAACAGGACAAAGAAGGTGGATATGGAGATGAGGCATTAAATGATGAAGATAAAGATGAGGCATTAAACTGGCACCATCCAGCCATTTTTCTACTCAGCTTCCATATTTATCCTTCTACATATATTCAACCATTCAAGCAACTAAAAAGACAACTGTTTCCATCTAATAAGAGGCAGTTATGCTTTATACAAAGAACTCACCTTCTCCCCGAGATGAGGAGACACATGCTCCAGAGTTGTTTTATCTACAGTCAACTATATTCAACATTATTTCAAAGAACAGCTTTAGATTAAGAGGAAAGTTCAGAGGATAATATAAAGTTCCCATATAATCCTCACCCAGTTTCCCCTATTATTAACATCCTACATTCGTATGGCACATTTGTTATAATTAATGAATCAAAAAGATACATTATTAATTAAGGTGTCATAGTTTATTCCGGAGGAGGCAATGGCGACCCACTCCAGTACTCTTGCCTGGAAAATCCTGTGGACAGAGGAGCCTGGTGGGCTGCAGTCCATGTGGTCACTAAGAGTCGGACACGCCTGAGCGACTTCACTTTCACGCATTGGAGAAGGAAATGGCAACCCACTCCAGTGTTCTTGCCTGGAGAATCCCAGGGACGGGGGAGCCTGGTGGGCTGCCATCTGTGGGGTCACACAGAGTCAGACACAACTGAAGCAACTTAGCAGCAGCAGCAGCATAGTTTATTCAGATTTCCATATTTTTTACCTAATGTACTTTCTCAGGATTGTATATGGAAAACCACATTACTTTTAGTTGTCATGTCCCCTTAGGCTCCACTTGGCTATGACTGTTTTTCAGACTTTCCTTGTTTTTGATAAGTTTGACAATTTTGAAAATTACCACCCAGGTATTGTATAAGATGTCTCTCTACTGCAAATGGTCTGATGTTACTTTCCTGATTAAACTGAGGTCATAAGTTTGTAAAAGGAAGAGTAAAGAAGTAAAATGCCATTTTTATCAGCTCATATCAATGATACATACTTTCAACATGATTTATCACTGTTAATGTTGACCTTGATAAACTGCCCAATATAATTTAGTCAGATTACTTCACTGTAAAATCATTCTTTTTTTCTGTCTGCATTAGCAGGAAGTCACTATGCAGAGCCCACACTTAAGTAATAGGAAGTTAGGCTCACTTTCCTTAAGGACAGAGTATCTGTATCAATTATTTCAAATTCTTCTGTACAGATTTGTCTATTCTCCTTCATTAAATTGTCTATTCTCAATCATTAATTTAAATCACTATGGGCTTATGGATGTTTATAATACTCTTGAGTTACTTATTGAGTTCTCAATATATTAATGCTATAATCAATTAAGAAGAGTCTATCTCAACAAGAAAAAAAGTAAAGTCTATCTCTGATGCTACTCTTTGGCTGAAAACAGACATTTTTCCTCTCAAGATTATTATTTCAAGCTATGCTTTTTTCCATTTCTTTACTTTCAACCTATTCGTCCTTTTATATTTTAATAAATTAACACTTTTAATTGGTGTTTTTAGTCCATTAACATTTAATGTAATTATTAATGTGGTTGAGTTTTGGCCTACAATATTATTATTTATTCTCTCTTTATCCTCATTGTGTTGTTTTGTTTTGTTTTTGCTCTTGTATTTTTCTTTTCTAGCCTTTAAATTAAATTATCTTATGGAGAAGGCAATGGCACCCACTCCAGTACTCTTGCCTGGAAAATCCCATGGACAGAGGAGCCTGGTGGGCTGCAGTCCATAGGGTCCCGAAGAGTCGGACACAAGTGAGCAACTTCACTTTCACTTTTCACTTTCCTGCATTGGAGAAGGAATTGGCAACCCACTCCAGTGTTCTTGCCTGGAGAATCCCAGGGACGGGGGAGCCTGGTGGGCTGCCATCTATGGGGTAGCACAGAGTCAGACACGACTGAAGTGACTTAGCAGCAGCAAATAATTTTAAGATTTTATATCATTTTTTCCTCTGGCTTCTTATATATGTCTTATTTTTCATTTCTGTAAGAATTACAATATACATCTTGAACTTTTCACTTAGAACTAACATTGTATAACTTCATATAAAATGCAGACACCTTTCCACTGTATGAGTCCGTTATCTCTTGCCATCCTTTATGCTAATTTGTTATATGCATTATATCTGCATGCATTATAAACCCCACAAAACAATGTAGACTCTGTGTTTTGCTTTAATCAGACATATTTATCATAAAGAACTTAGGTCATAAAAGTCCAAAAGGGATTTTTTATTTACTAATTGTTTATCATTTTGAGCTTTCTTCATTTCTTTCCCAGGATCCAGCTGTCATTTCTCTTCAGTCTGAAGAAACTTTTGCATCTTGCAGTGCATACGTGCTAACACATTCTCTTAAATGTCCTCTCATTTCTCTTTCATTCTTGAAGGATATTTTTTTCTGCAACTAGAATTCTTATTGATCCTTTTCTCTTTTGGATGTTATTCCACTCTGTCTGGGCTCCATAAGATCCCTGTGCTGTGTTTGTGCTTAGTTGCTCAGTTGTGTCCAGCTCTTTGTGGCCCCACGGACTGTAGCCCACCAGGCACTTCTGTCCATGGATTCTCCAGGCAAGAATACTGGAGTGGATTGCCATGCTCTCCTCCAGGGGATCTTCCCAACCCAGAGACTGAACCCAGGTCCCCTGCATTGCAGGAAGATTACCATCTGAGCACCAAGGAATTCAAATGTTAACCAAATCATTGTTCCCCTTTCTGGAATGCTTAATTTTTCTCTTTCTGCTTTCTAGACTTGCTCTGTAATTTTTGCTTTCAAGAGTTTGACAATGATTTGTATAAGCATGACTGTCAACATTCTCCTGCTTGTTTTCCTGCATCATGAATCCGTAAAGTTAGGTCTTTAGTAAATTTGGGGATTTTCCAGTCATTATTAACTTAGATTCTCCTCTCCTGAGATAATACTAAAGATGCTATCATTAACAGGCCTCGGTATTCTGGTCATTTCTCTTTCAAAAAATTTTCCTTATTCTGTTAATTCCATTGATCTTTCTTCAGGTTCATTGGCTCTTATTTCCTGTCATCTTCATTCTGACATTCTCTCCTGAACTATTTCAAATACTGTAAATTTTTAGCTTCTCCATTTTCATATGGTCCTTTTGTATTGTTTCTATTTCTATGCATTTTTATTTATAGCAAACAAGTTTCTTTTTAGATAGCTGAGAGTAGTTATAATACATACATTAAAATTCTTATCTCCTGAAACTAATCATGTAAGGAATATCAAAAATTGGTCTCCATTGATTGTTCTTTCTTTAGAGCAAGTGTTGACAAACTATGGCCCAAAGGCTAAGTTCATCCCACAACTTGTTTTTGTGTGGCCCAGAAACAAAAAATGATTTCTCACATTTTTTGAAGGACTGTTTAAAAAAAAATGCTTATGCTACAGGGACCATAGGTGGGCCACAAAACCCAGAATATTTTCTATAATCCCCTTAAAGAAAAAGTTAGCAAACCCTTTCTTTGGAGAATGGGCCAGAGTTTCTTGATTCTTCATATATCAAGTAATTTTGGATTGTTATCTGTATATCATAAAGTAAAATACTGGATCCTCATTTATTTTTCCCCAATGAAAGTTGCTTCTTTTGTTTTAGCAGGCAATAGCTGGGTTGGACTGCACATTCTTGTTACTTACGTTACAGCTCCAATCTCAAGTCAACTTTTTTCATCTGATCTAGCTGCTTTGCGTCTGCTTTATGCATGTGAACATATTCAAGGATTCATCAGAGCTGTAGGCAAACAGGATTTGGGATTCCCTCTCTAGTGTTTTCCTTTTCAGGAAAGGAGCCCTCCTCCTCTCACCCCACTCCCTGACAGCTACAACTGGTACAGCCATCAATCCTCTGGATTTCTATGCCAGGGACTCTGTAGTTTCCCCTGCCATTCAACACCACACACATAACTGACTTCAACTGTTCTGAGGCTAAAAACAGTGAAAACAGAGAACTCCAGACAATTCTCCCCCTCCAAGTGTGGACACCTCAGCCAAATCTTCCTACTTCTCACCACTTCCTGGGGTTTCTAGATAGCTGCTTTTTGAAGTTTACCCTAGTTTTCTGAAGGAGAATCTATTTTGCAGGATCTTAACCATTACAGGCAGTAGAAATCACATATTTAGAATATATGGGTTCAGGAAATTCTTATTCCCAGAACTTGATTACTATGTCTTAGCATCTGACTGGGAATCAAAAAATTTCTTTAGGTTCTTGCAAGAAATCCAGTTCAGTTCAGTTTAGTTCAGTTGCTCAGTCATGTCTGACTCTTTGCCACCCCATGGACTACAGCCCGCCAGGCCTCCCTGTCCATCACCAACTCAGAAACCCAGAATACAGTACAATTTCTTTTACATGTGAATAAGAAGACATATTAATGTGAATTCTTTTACATGTGAATGTAATGTGAATTTCTTTTACACGTGAATAAGAAGAATATCATATGAAGACAATATACTCTAAAGATATGTTCTAGAAACTACCTCTCCTTTAAACTAAAGCTACATAACAAGGCACAATATAAAATTACATTAACTTATTTGATAATGAAATAAGAAATTAAGCTGATACCAAATTTAAGGCCAGCAAAAGGTATAATCCAAGAGTTGTAATTAAATAAATTATTTGTTTTACTGGGGAGAAATTCACAAAAGACAGAGTAAGTATTTTAAAGTAGCATTTCTCATATTCACAGTGTTGTACAACCACCACCTCTATCTATCTCTAAAACATTTTCCTCACCCCAAAATAAAACTTTATATCCATTAGGCATTTACTCCCCATTCCCTCCTCTATTCCCTCCCCTCAAGGCCCTGGCAATCACTACTCTGCTGTCTCCATGCATTTACCTATTTTGGATATTTCATACAGTCATAATATGTTACATTTTGTGTCTGATTCACTTAGCATAATAGTTTTTTGTTTGTTTGTTGTTCCTCTTATTCTAGTCCTTCGATGTCTCTGGTAGCCATGGAGAAGCATATGTTTTGATGGTTCATCCATGTGACAGCACATATCAGTATTTCATATATTATTTATGGCTGAATACTTTCATTGAATGTATGTATCACAACTTCCTTATTCATTTATCTGCAGATGGGCTGTTTCTATCATTTGACAATTATGAATAGTATTCCTATAAACATCAATTTTTTCATTGTGATAGAATATATATATAACACAAAATTTTCCATTTTAACTACTTGCGTGGATACTGTTCACAATGTCATCACAAGTAAGCATCACTACCATAAATCTCCAAAACAATTTCATCATCAACAGAAAATCTGTATCCATTAAACAATAAGTCCCCTTTCCTCCCTCCATACAACCCAGCCCCTGGCAGTCACCATTCTACTTTATATCTCTATGAATATGATTAGTCTAGATACTCCAAGTAAATAGATTACATAATAGCTGTCCTTTCTTGTCTGGCTATTTCACTTAGCGTTATGCTTTCAAGGTAAACATCAAATCTTTACCAAATAAAAACTACACATTTCATAGCTTTAAAGCTACCAAAGTTTAACACTGTAATCAAAAGCAATGACATCATCAACAACCTGTTCAAAGTATCTTTTGCTGGCACCACTTCATTTCTTCCTCACAACTTCCCTGTGAGATGGGCCTTACAGCTGAAGGCATGAGGCTCAGAGATGAGTGACTTGCTCAATGACATGAGTCTCATAAACCAAACGTATACATTCAGGTCTTCCAATTCCACTCCCAAACTCCCAGTCCTTTGTAGTTACAGGATTAGCTGCCTTCCAACCCACCCTTTATAAGGATGGTCAGGAGAGACCTATGTAGAAGAAACAGACAAGAAGGCTCCAAAAACAAGAAAGATTTTGCGCCAGAACTTAATAAATTAGTTTTTTCTAGGAAAAGGGGAACAGAAGGGGCATTCCAGGCAGGTGACCATCTGACCTGGGTGCAGAGATGAGCCCGGTGGGTATTAGGCAAGGAGGAAAGAAACAGGATATGCAGAGTGACAGGATGTAACCTAATCTTATTTGAAAAGAGTTTAGAAGAAATCTTTCTTTCATTCCCATCTACAATGGATTATCTTAAATAAGGACCTTTGTTTTATTTTGTTTTTTCTTGCTTTACCAGAATATACAGATAAATATAACTTCAGTCAAAAATTACATGTCCCCCTAGGGCTTCCTAGCTGGCATCTGCTGCATCTATCTTCTCCCACTGCAGCCTGTACTGGGGCAGGAGGTGGATGGGATGAATATCACGTAACACACGTTTGAGCCGAAATCCTGATAACCCAGCAGGAATTAAAGTGAGTTTGAATCATTTATTCAAAAACTTATGCCATAGGCTACCTGTGTCCCCAAGAATGATTTCCAAAGATAGGAAAGCAATAAAAAAAAATAGCATCAGTTATGAATGTTACTCCAACCACAACATTCCAGAATTTGTTTCTTAAAAAAAAAAAAAAACCTTATTTTTATTTTATAGAAGAGTCCATCTTGAAGAACAAAATTCAGGCTTTGCTATTAGGGGCAACATGGTTTAAGATATAAAGCCATGTATGATACCATAAGTGAAACGAATCGCCGGTCTAGGTTCCATGCAGGATGCAGGATGCTTGGGACTGATTCACGGGGATAATCCAGAGAGATGGTGTGGGGTGGGGGTGGGGGGGTCGGGATTGGGAGTTCATGTACACTTGTGGCTGATTCATGTCAATGTATAGCAAAACGAATACAGTATTGTAAAGCAAAACAAACTAAAAAAATAAAAATTAATTAAAAAAAGGTGAAATACAAAAAAAAAGATATAAAGGCATTTAGTTTAATAATCACTCCTATAAAAAGATATCTTTTTAAAAAAACAGATTTTTTATTACAAAAACATGAAGGAAAATTGAGAGGAGTAAAGATTAGGCATTTTGGAGACTTCCTTGGTGGCTAAGACATTATGCTCCTGAAGCAGAGGCCCCAGGTTCAATCCCTGGTCAGGGAGCTATATCCCTCATACCACAACTAAAAAAAAAAGTCCCTCATTCCACAATGAAGATCGAAATCCTGTGTGCTACAACAAACACCCTGTGCAGCCAAACAAATAAATAAAAATAATATGTATTAGACTATTGGAGCACAAAGATGCCATACTTACTTTGGCATTTTCAATTTGTAGATATCAACCATTCATAAGCGGAAGAATCATAAATTTGATATTAATGAAAAGGTTTGTTGGTCTACTAAAATTAAATGGTAAAGACTTCTTTGGACAACTTTATCAATTGATATATCCAGTGTCAACAGACAAAATTAGCGAAAAAGAAAAGTAAAACAGGTTAGCCTCAGCAATGGAAATCCAGTAAGATTATGTAGTTGAAAACCAAACACACCAAGGTTCATCTTTTCCTTAAACAAATCTTTCCTTGTCAAATGTAATTTATTAACCTTTAAGCCCCTCATAATTGAAAATTAGAGGGAAATATTTTAGTATACATTTAACTTTCTATGTGTGTGTGCTCAGTTGCTCAGTTGTGTCCAACTCTGTGATCTATATATATTTTTTAATGCTTTAAATGTGTATGCATGCGTGTTCAGTCACTTTAGTCATATCCAACTCTGCAACCATATGGACAGTAGCCCACCAGGCTCTTCTGTCCATGGGATTTTCCAGACAAGAATATTGGAGTGGGCTGCCATACCTCCTCCTGGGGATCTTCCTGACCCAGGAATTAAACCTAAGTCTCCCGCATTGCAGGCGAATTCTTTACCACTGAGCCAATAAAAAGGGGTGCTCACTCGGGCGTGTCCAACTCTGTGTCCCATGGACTGTAGCCCACCAGGCTCCTCTGGCCACAGAATTCTCTAGGCAAGAATACAGGAGTGCATTGCCATTTTTTTAACTCCAGGGGATCTTCCAACCCAGGGATCAGATGCAAGTCTCTTGCATCTCCTGCATTGCATGCAGATTCTTTACCACTGAGCCACCTGGGAAGCCCTATGCTTTTATATACAGACATTCAAAAAGAAAGCTTAGACTGTAAGCAGCCTGGCACTTATAGAACATGAACACGTAAACATCACATCTCAAACCCTAAGCTACTTACGATAAACACCTACATGAAGGACAAAAACATATCATTTTACCCAGAAAAAGGTGTAAGAATCATCACTGAGGCTATTGCTTATACCAGACAGAATTTAGGTCCTTGGACCAATCGTATTTTTTTTTAACATAAAAAAGTTTAAACTGTGCTTCCCTAAACTTTTTATTTTAAGAATATAGAGTTTTGCTTGTTTTATCTATCTAAGATAGTTGTGTTCATTTGTTACCAGGTCACAGAAATGTAAACAGAAGTATCAAACAATGGTTTATTAAATACCATGGTTAGAAAACAGATAGAACCGGAAAATAACAACATTGGTCCCTAATTTCAGGTCTAACCTGTAACTGTGATTATTCCCTCAAAGGCAGAAATTTTTCAAATAAATATTAAGAGCTGGTGAATTTTAAGGGGTATGCCACCCCCAAGATATTAAGTACTGAAAATGAATCAGCACAAGGAAACAGGAGCAAAGTAATAGTATTACGGTGCCACCTACTGGCTAGAAATCCCCATAGCAAATATGAGAGCCAATCATAAAAGAGAAATTATTGAAATAGGAAGGGAAATAATATTGATGATTCTAATTCATTGTAGTATCAGAAACTTCTAACAAAATAGAATCATCCATATTATTTTATTAACACAAAAGAAGAGAGTAACTCTTAAAATGCTCACAAGAATGAATTTTATTAATTTTTGAAATGCAAGTCTACAATCTCCAAAGACTGACTTTATTCATAGTCAAAACAATTAACATATAAAATGTCATTTTAGCTCTGTAGCTAAATACATGAAGACACTCAAAGATGCACACGTGCATTTCACTGTTAAGAAAGAAATTATAATATTAATAATATATTCAAATGTTAATGAAATGGTGTTAACCCCACTTTTACCTTTATCAGGGAAATAACAAAATATATGAAACAAAGGACATGTCTAAAAAACTGGACTGAAAAATATGTTTCTCAAAAATTCTTAAGGAAAGGGGAAAGGGAAAAAGTCCTAAGAAAGACCATTCATAGAAACTAGTAAAAAATAAATGTTTTCTTTAAAGTTTAACAGCACCTTTAAGTCCAAAAGATATTTACCTTAATACAGTCTCCATTTTATCCTATTGACATCCTTTTGTTTTTCTAAAAGTTATTTTCTTAAATGCTAACATTATTAAAATTTCAGCATAAAAAATATTTGAGTTATTTCTCTTCAAACACAATCTTCCCATTAAGACTCAGAATAATATATAAAACTTTATATCAGTTTATAGTCCATAGGACCCTACTGAATGTTGATCTCTAAAGACCAGATTTCAGAATTTCTCTATAGACATGATCTGATCTTCCCTAATTAGAATTCATGAATACATTCCAGGCAGTCAGGACTGGCATGATGGTGATTTTTTGGCTTGATGGTGATTATCACCTGGTCTGCAAAAGCCAAGGTCTTCACTCGCTCATAGACGGTTGATCGCAGATAAGAACATAGTGAGAAAAGTCAAATTCCCACAAACATAAATAGCTAACACCACCTTTTTAAAAACATGACCCTAAAAGAAAAAAAAAATGAGATATGAAAAAAGGAAACTCCAATCACTAAGGTTTGTGCCAATAAGTAAGAAGAAAGAACTCACTTCTGCCTCAGCTGTGGTAAACGACTGGAGGATCTGAATTCTATCATCATCCAGTATTTCAACTGTCAAGAACAAGAATAAAAGTTTGTAAGGCCAGTGCAGTGCGTATGCAGGTAAACTCGTAAGAAGCCCTGATTTGGAGCATTGGCCGATTTCCAAGATGTACATTCTTGCATTTCAAGAGAACAAATGTTACAAACTTCTTGCATATTTAAGGCTCTTACAAATCAGGTCAAGCTGACTACAGCATACATGTGAAAGGACTTTCTTCTAGTCAGAGTTCTAACAATCCAAGTGTTAAATACATATATATTTTTTAAATAGCAAGCCATAATCTAGTGGTTATCAAAAGTCCCTTTAGGGGTCAAACCCACACAACATTGTAAATCAACTATATCAATTAAAAAAAAAAAAGATTCAAATCCTATGTATGTTACCCTATCAAGAGCCAGAAAATGGTAGGACAGTTTTTAACTACTCAGTTCCAAAAAAGCTGCTGAGCACACACACTAGACAACAAAGAGGTTTTGTTTTCAGAAGGTCGCCTTAGGACACAAAGGACAGTTAGCCTAGAAACCAGGCTAACATGTCACTGATTCTCTACTAATCTCTCGACTACTAATGGCTACAGGTATCTTACCCTGACTGGCACTGGGACCAAAATGGACCTTACCACGAGAGAGCACTGGCAAAGTATTAAGGCCTTCTTATGTAGCATGCTGGTTAGCTAGCTATATATAATGCAGATGGCAACTTAAGTGATAGCACACAGGAAGTCTGTTCAATAGGAAAAATTCATCTGCAACTTTGCCCTGTGTTGACTATGGATGAGCATCTCTTCTTCCTCCGTCTCAGGGGTCTCTCAGCTACAGTCATTTAGGGCTCTCAGTTCATTCTAGCCCCACATCAGACCAGCATGTAAAGTAAAAAAGCACTTACGTAGAAAGCATCTTCCCTAAAAGCTTCCATCTTTCCTTTGCATTTTACTCACAAATTCCAATACTAATGAATATAAAAAAACAAAGGCAGAAAATTTCCACTATTTTTATCATAGCCTGAGTGATGGAAACAAATTTTTAGCAAGGTAATATGTAAGAGTCAACCATTAGTGTTGAAAAACGAATTATATTCCAACAGTTGTATAAAAGTATTCTACAACAGTGCTCTTTGAGCAGGTTACCTTTTCTAGAGAGTCGGTAAGCATGCATCTCCAGAATAATCTCTGTCCCAACATGCCAGGCTACAAATCCAATCATTGCGTAGGTTTTCCATGGGCCAGGAAGATTCAGTCCTGGCAAATCCATTCCCAGGAACATTGCTGCCACTACATTTATAAGAAAATACACATATTCAAATACAATTCAAGAGGTAACTATGTATGTGTGTGCATACATGTGTGAATTATATCAAGTGAAATATACTAAAAAGAGTTTATGAGATGAATTAGATTAATAATTAAGACCAAGCAGTTAATTTCATTTTTATTGTAAGACTAGAAAGGCTAAGATGGGAAATTATCATTACAATCTACCAATTGTTAAGAAAGAGGTGCCCAAACTTTTAAAATTGTTTTAAGTCTGCAATGTAGGAGGGGGGAAAAGTATGGAAGCCATTTCTGACTATACCTCCTCTTCCACGATTTCTATAGAACATAGAAATGTGAGGACAGGAGATCAGCTTAGGTGTTTACCACACAAAGCATCACAAGGAGACACAGATGTAAAGAACAGACTTTTGGACTCAGTGGGAGAAGGGGAGGGTGGGATGATTTGAGAGAATATCATTAAAACATATACATTAGCGTATGTAAAACAGATGGCCAGTGCAAGTTTGATGCATGAAGCAGGGCACCCAAAGCCAGTGCTCTTCGACAACCCAGAAGAATAGAGTGGGGAGGGACCTGGGAGAGGGGGTCCAGGATGGGGGGAGGGGAACACATATATACTGGTGGCCAATTCATGTTGATGTATGGTAAAAACCATCATAATATTGTAAAGTAATTATCCTCCATTAAAATTAATTTAAAAAAATACTACAGAATCATACTTGACGTTTAAAAAACACCTTGCCTTGGAAGGTACCATTCCCAAGGAGAAAACCTGGAGACAGCAGGCTGGGTCCCCAAGCCCATTTCAGCCCAATCCATGACAGACCCTCAAGCTGAGCTACTTTATGTTTGGTCATCAGTATAGCTTATTCTGCAAAGGCAAACACTAAAAAGAAGTCTTAAAAGGAGGGTTTTAAAGTCATTTTTAAAACCTTGAAACTGAAATAATAGCTTAAATAGTTACCTCTAGAAATTACTTTCTGGATTTCAATGCTTAAGACTGATTTCTTCTCAACAACCAATTACTCCAGTTACTAATGCATCCAAAAATCATTTAAGCCAAATTACAACTTGCAGTATAAACAACTTTCAATTATATATGAATAAGTGGCATCACAATTACTTACCTGCTATTATTCTAGCAGCTGTTCCCATACTCCAATGAGTCCAGTTAAACATTTTCCTTCTACCAAATAAAGAACCAGTCAGTATTCTCTAAAGTGATGGAACTACAATAAATTCCCAAGAGAATAAAAAGCATGTAATTTCCCTTATTGCTTAGCATCAGCTATCTGAAATACATTTTAAAACCTTTTTAAGTAAATATAATTTATCACTGAATTTTATAAAATGCAAAAAAAAAGGAACTGGCTTGCCAATTAATGATATCTACCTTAAAAGCATTTATAAATAAAGACTACAAGTACCTTGGGTCATGTAAAGGTGGTCTGAAAGCTGCCAAAAGAAGCTGAAGAACTGCTAAAACCATCACTATAAAACCAAGGTATGGGTGATAACCTGCACGCTGAACAAAGTTATAGCATTTTAATGGTATTAATCTTGCCCATCAAATCCACAAATTAAAAATAATACACACAGAAGCAGTTTCTTAGGGATTTTCTCTAGCCATAAACCTTTAATAAAAATAATAAACACTGTTCACTGAGTTCTATGCCAGGCACATACTTTATACACATTATCACTAATGCTCACTCTGATGCCTAATGGTTAGTTATCAATATCCCATTTCCACAAACGAGGGAACTGAGGCTCAGAGATGGTGAGTAATATACCCAGGTCCACACAGTGCATAAATGGTTGTGATGGAATCCAATCACGGAATGCTGCCCCCTTCCACCAGTATGTAGATGACCACTAACACCAGCACAGCCATTTAAAGCCCACAGAAGACTAGTTTTCATTCCAATCCCAAAGAAAGGCAATGCCAAAGAATGCTCAAACTACCACACAATTGCACTCATCTCACATGCTAGTAAAGTAATGCTCAAAATTCTCCAAGCCAGGGTACATGAACCGTGAACTTCCAGATGTTCAAGCTGGTTTTAGAAAGGGCAGAGGAATCAGAGATCAAATTGCCAACATCCACTAGATCTTCGAAAGAGCAAGAGAGTTCCAGAAAAACATCTATTTTTGCTTTATTGACTATGCCAAAGGCTTTGACTATGTGGATCACAACAAACTATGGAAAATTCTGAAAGAGATGGGAAAACCAGACCACCTGACCTGCCTCTTAAGAAATCTGTATGCAGGTCAGGAAACATTAGTTATAACTGGACATGAAACAACACACTGGTTCCAAATAGGAAAAGGAGCACATCGAGGCTGTATATTGTCACCCTGCTTATTTAACTTATATGCAGAATACATCATGAGAAACGCTGGGCTGGAAGAAGCACAAGCTGGAATCAAGATTGCAGGAAGAAATATTAATAACCTCAGATATGCAGATGACACCACCCTTATGGCAGAAAGTGAAGAGGAACTAAAAAGCCTCTTGATGAAAGTGAAAGAGGAGAGTGAAAAAGTTGGCTTAAAGCTCAACATTCAGAAAACAAGGATCACAGCATCGGTCCCACCACTTCATTGTAAATAGATAGGGATACAGTGAAAAACATGGCTGACTTTATTTTTTGGGGCTCCAAAATCACTGCAGATGGTGGTTGCAGCCATGAAATTAAAAGATGCTTACTCCTTGGAAGGAAAGGTATGACCAACCTAGACAATATGTAAAATATCAGAGACATTACTTTGCCAACAAAGGTCTATCTGGCCAAGACTATGGTTTTTCCAGTAGGTCATGTATGAGTGTGACAGTTGGACTATAAAGAAAGCCGAGAGCTGAAGAACTGATGCCTTTGCACTGTGGTCTGGAGAAGACTCTTGAGAATCCCTTGGATTGCAAGAAGATCCAACCAGTCCATCCTAAAAATCAGTCCTGAGTGTTCATTGGAAAGACTGATGTTGAAGCTGAATACTTTGTCCACCTGATGCGAAGAGCTGACTCATTTGAAAAGACCCTGATGCTGGGAAAGATTGAAAGCAGGAGGAGAAGGGCATGACGGAGGATGAAATGGTTAGATGGCATCACCAACTCAATGGACATGAGTTTGGGTAAACTCCGGGAGTTGGTGATGGACCGGGAGGCCTGGGATGCTGCAGTTCACAGAGTCACAAAGAGTCAGACACAACTGAGTGACTGAATTGAACTGAACTGAAGACTAGTTGGTATCTGCATTTAAGGAACAATTAACCCAGTGTATCGTAATTATTTGTTCAGACCTCTATGTTTCCCAGGGCCAAAGATTCTATGTGATTCCTTGTAACCCATGTGTCTTGGATTTCCCAGGTGACACTAGTGGTAAGGAATACATCTGCCAATGCAGACGACATAAGAGATGCAGGTTCTATCCCTGGGTTAGGAAGATCCCCTGGAGGAAGGCATGGTAACCCCCTCCAGTATTCTTGCCTCGAGAATCCCATGGACAGAGGAGCCTGGCAGGCTATGGTCCATGAGGTTGCAAAGAGTCAGATACAACTGAAGCAACTTAGCAGCAGGAGCAACCCATATGACTTAATAGAGCCTAGTCACTCAAAGGTCTCAGCCAAGAAAAATCATCAAGGCAACATCTTGATAGTTTCAGCTACAGCCCTCCCTCAGTGATGTGTGTCAGCTCAAATCAACAGTGAGTTGGACTAGACCACTTTGCACAGTTATGGCATTTAAAAACTTAAGAGAAGGATTACAAAAGTGCTCTAATCATGATACATTTAGATAGAGGGATATCTCAGTCCGTTGTCACTGACTACCATGCTTGGGTAGACTCTAAAACCTGTGACATAGAACAAGGCCATATGGTTTCTAAGCCAAGATAGGAAGCTTCTGCAAATTGGAACTAAAAGTTGACACACAAGCACTATAAAACTTTCAAACTGTGGACTCAGTTACGCAGATAAGTTACAACCTAGACTCTGGAGATGGAAATTGTCCCTATCTAATAAAAAATAGTAATAGCAGTGACAAAATTCTTTTATGTTTAGAATGTGCCAGAACTATTTTAAGTACATTCAGTTAATTAACTATCAACCCACAGAAAGCCTATGAAATAGATTACTATCTTCATTTGAGTAAACTGAGGGACAGAGAAGTTAAGCAACTTGCCCAAGGTATCCCAGGTAATCAGTGATGACATGAGGATTCAAATCCAAGGGTCCAGCTATAGAATTATGCTTTTTACCACCCTTGTCACAACTACAAAGACTACAAGCTACAAAGTTTATAAAGTAAGCATTACACTTGTCGCAAGTACCTGGAGAAAATAAAGTCCCAATGTCTCAAGTCATATCAGAAAATCTTCATAATTTCCTTTAAAAATAGGTTGACCAATCTAAAAATACTTAAAAAGCAGAAAGGAGGTTTCCTAGTAATATCTATGACCCAAGGTTCATCCATATTTGCCCTTATAGCAACAGCCCAAATTGAAATATTAAATTTTGATATCAAATTCTGACTGGCTGTTAAACTAGAAGAGTATATGGGAAACTCAGTTTAGGTACATCTCTGATTCTCAATAAGCCTCATTCATTCATTTGATAAATATTTACTGACATGTCATATACCAGAATATGATCTGAGTGTTATAGATACACTAGCAAACATACCCATAAATATCCCATCTCTCATAGAGTTCACATACTAGTGTGAGAAGACAAAAGAAAAAATACATTATTTAAGTAAATTATATTAAATGACATAAGGTAAACATTTCTTTAGGAAAAAAAATAGAGCAGAGCAGGGCTCTTTGAGAAACTATCGTTTAAGCAGACTTGCAGAAGGTAAGGGAGTAGAGGACACATGTCCTAGGAAAAAGAAGAAGCTTTGTAAAGACTACAGATCAGTAACATGCTGAGAATAGCCAAATGTGAAATTAAATGGGCTATGGATGAGGAAAGGAAGAGGAAACCAACCCAGAGAGTAACTGGGAACCAGTCACGAAGGACTTCGGCTTTAACTTGGGGTAAAATCGAGAGATTAGAGAAACCAGTTTGGAGCATACGAATGATATAATCTGATTTACATTTTTTAAAAATCACTCTGTTTCTTGATTGAAAACAGATTGTACATGGGCAAGGGCTGAAGTAGAGAGACCAATTAGATACCTACTGTAACAATTCAGCAAAAAGACGATGTTGGCTCAAATCCACAGAGTAGTACCAGTGATGGTTAAAAGTGCTGTTATTTGACATGTATTGCCAATGGGATTCCCTGATGGAATTGACACAGGGTGTGCAAGAGAGCAGAGTTAAGAATAATTCCAAAGATTTTGCCCAAGTAGGGAACTGCTTGAGATGTTTTGGACACACAAGTTGAGTTTCTGAGTAGCCAGCTGGATGTGTGAGTCTCCAAGTCAGGGTAAAGGTCTAAACTTGAGATACACATTTGAGAATAAGCCTCCATTTCTTCTTTAATGACACGGGATTAACATCAGTAACGACTTTATTTGAGGTTTAAATTTGAAAGCACATGTAAAGCACTTAGCATGGCTGCTCACATAGTAGGAATACAACTAATATTAACAGTGATAGTCAAAGTATTAGAGAAAACCACTTAAAGTGTTCATGTTCCTTAGATATCATGCTTTCAACTTTCACCATTCTATAGTGAGAAAATTCATTAATGCTACATAGTATATAGGTAAAATTTGAGACTGTCTAAAAATACATTCCACTACCAAGTAATCTGCACTAACATTCTAACTCCATCCCTGTCACCAACCATGTGAAACACTCATCAGATGATTCAAAAAGGAGAGAAAGAGGGACATGAAGATATATCTTTTTATGCATCATTTGAGAAAAAAAGCAGCAATCTCCTTTGGTATCAAAATGAATTTTAAACATATAAATATAATAAAAAAACATTCTGTTTAAGATCTCTTACCCAGTTCCAGCCTCCTCTGTAAATAAAAGGCAGAAGGAAAGCAATAAAGGTGAGGGCAGAAGTAGTGAGCATGAGAGTTCGATGCACCTGCAAGAGTGAAATGACAAATGAGAAGAGTGAGAACCACAAAAGAGAAAGAAGCTGGAGTAACCATGAAGATCATGGGGTGAGATCCACAGAAGGCATCCATTCAATTGACATCTAACCACAATTTGTTGTCAGTTTAAAAAAAATCTTACTATACCATTGAACTTTAAAGAAAAGTCTAAGCTGCCAACCTCATCACTCAAAAGCATCTGCCAAGACTTCACCTGCACAGAACAGCGGGAATGGATATTTTCACACACAGAGAGCACTTACTTGCCAAACTCATTTCCTTCTGAACACATTTATTAAGTTCCACCACCAAGCAAACTGGTTACATACAATGAAACTGCAAGGAAACAGAAAGTACTGTTTCCTGGGGAGCTTGGGATTTAATTGCGCAGATATGAGAAACATATTTAAAATGTATAATTCATTATTCAAACAAGGAGAATACTGAGAGTGAAAATGGGCACTGATAGTGGATTATTTCAGGATAACTGGTGCAAACCAAAACTACCCCAGAGAATGTAGGACCTATGGTCACTAAATATAGTATAGATATACACACATATATAGTCACCAGAAAGTAGGACCTATAGTCAGGCAATATGTGCAGATATTATAGCTTTGAAGACAGTGGAGGACTTGAATTGGTTGAAAGGGAGACAAAGAGTTTTCCAGTTGGGAATATCCACATGAGAAGAGGAAAAAGAGAGAGAACAATCAAAGGCAGAGACAGACAGGAGCAAGACATACGACAATCAGTAGTGAGAACAAACAAAACAGATTAACACTGCCAGCCAAAACTGAAAAATGATATTAGACAAAGTAAATCTTAAAAGCTACAAATTTATATGAAGTTTCAAGAAAACCTTCTTCTAAAGTCAAAACTGTTACAATAGCGATATTTTTTCTACAAGCAGACATGCAATTCTATCTCAACACATATTTGTTGATCTTTTACTGTATACACAAATATCCGTACTCCATGACAAATGAAAGGTAAGGTTTGTTTCATTTTGTTTTGAGGGGTATTTATTGACCCTTGCCCATGTTTATATTAAAAGACTGCCTCCTCATCCCCCAGTGAAAGGACAGCATGAAAAAGGACACTTTCAATTTCTCTTCCTGCCTACACAGGAAATACATAATCTTGACTGACGAGTCAAGGCTGTATATTGTGACCCTGCTTATTTAACTTATATGCAGAGTACATCATGAGAAACGTTGGGCCAGATGAAGCACAAGCTGGAATCCAGATTGCTGGGAGAAGTATCAATAACCTCAGATATGCAGATGACACCACCCTTATGGCAGAAAGTGAAGAAGAACTAAAGAGCCTCTTGATGACAGTGAAAGAGGAGAGTGAAAAAGTTGGCTTAAAACTCAACATTCAGAAAACAAAGATCATGGCATCCAGTCCCATCACTTCATTGCAAATAGATGGGGAAACAGTAGAAACAGTGACAGACTTTATTTTGGGGGGCTCCAAAATCACTGCAGATGGTGACTGCAGCCATGAAATTAAAAGATGCTTGCTCCTTGGAAGAAAAGTTATGACCAACCTAGACGGCATATTAAAAAGCAGAGACATCACTTTGCCAACAAATGCCCATCTAGTCAAAGCTATAGTTTTTCCAGTAGTCAGGTATGGATGTGAGTGTTGGACCATAAAGAAAGCTGAGTGCTGAAGAATTGATGCTTTTGCACTGTAGTGGTGGAGAAGACTCTTGAGAGTCCCTTGGACTGCAAGGAGATCCAACCAGTCCATCCTAAAGATCTGTCCTGGGTGTTCACTGGAAGGACTGATGTTGAAACTGAAACTCCCAATACTTTGCCCACCTGTGCCAAGAGCTGACTCATTTCAAAAGACCCCGATGCTGGGAAAGATTGAGGGCAGGAGGAGAAGGGGATGACAGAGGATGAGATGGTTGGATGGCATCACCAACTCATGGACATGAGTTTGGGTAAACTCCGGGAGTTGGTGATGGACAGGGAGGCCTGGTGTGCTGCAGTCCATGGGGTCACAAAGAGTCGGACATGACTGAGCGACTGAACTGAACTGACTGATGAGTGAGGGATTGCCTAACCTTCACTAGCCCATCAACCAGAGGACAGACTGCTGCTTTGCCGCATAGTGAGCAACCACTGTTTCTTTCTTCTGCTTTGCTGCCTTCCTGGACTTTCCTGATTGCTCAGCTGATAAAGAACCCACCTGTCAATGCAGGAGATGCAAGAGATGCAGGTTTGATCCCTGGGTCAGGAAGATCCCCTAGAGAAGGAAATGATAACCTGCTCCAATTTTCTTGCCTGGAGAATCCCCATGGACAGAAGAGCCTGGTAGGCTACCAGTCTATGGGGTCGCAGAAAGTCAGACATGACTGAACATGCATGCACTGCCTTCTTGGACCCATCTGTACTCACTGTAGTGGGTGAATGCTCTTCTAATCTTCTTTTGCAACTAGACATGTAACTCAAGATCATGTTAAACGAACCCAAGGTCTGTGTTCCAAAGAAATACACATGGTGATAATACATTCTCCAACTCAGCCTGATCCTTCATAAAGCTGTCTTTATTTTTCTCTCCATCAAGTATCTTATGTCTATTCTCTGTTGGTTAGGAAACCAAACGGCAAAAAGAGATTACAAGGATTCCAAAATTACAATTATAACTGCCCAAAAATCCACTTAATTCATATGTTTTCATGTTGCAACATTCAAGTAATACGGAAACTGCATTAAAGTATTTCTTCACCTACCTGAAACCAAGCTGCATCACCAAATAAAGCCTTTGACCAAACAGGTTTGAAGAACCGGGCAATCAATACACCTACACTAACAGTGGTCATCCATGCCACAAACATTAAGGCACCTACAGGTGAGAAAATGCAATGGTTGACAACACAGTCTAATAAAGCTATTTCTTAAATGACCAATTCAAATGCTTAGAAAATGTAAACAATCAACAAAAGACTTCAGCTAACTTAATAAATACAACCTAAATATCAATGCTTTTACCACCACTACTACTTCTAATAGCCAACACTTTCAAAGCTCTTATTTCATGCCAGGCACTGTCTCCAAGTACTTTATGCATATTAATCTAACTGATCCTAACAACAATTCCTATAAAATATTTACAATTATTATTCCAGTTTTGCTATATGGGGAAGGAAAGCATAGAGAAGTTAAGTAACTTGCCCAAGGTTATCAGTCAGAATTTGAATCCAGTCTTTTTCTAAGTAATTGTGCTCTTAATCATTACACTAACACAGCCTATCTATAGCTTTCTCAGAATCATCTCACATTTTACTCCTAAAAATAATGGAAAACAAATTGGCATATTATTTCTGAATCCAATTACTGCTCAACTAGAGCTACTAGTAGAAGTGAAATAACAACAATAAAGAGATTTTCAAGTTTTACTGAAACTCCCACTAGAATGGATAATTCTGGAGTATATAAAGGTAATACACCAATTAAGGAAACTTCCCTGCTTCCCTGGTGGCTCAGAGGTTAAAGTGTCTGCCTGCAGTGCGGGAGACCCAGGTTCAATCCCTGGGTTGGGAAGATCCTCTGGAGAAGGAAATGGCAACCCACTCCAGTACTCTTGCCTGGAAAAATCCATGGACTGAGGAGCCTGGTGGGCTACAGTCCACGGGGCCGCAGAGTCAGACACGACTGAGCGACTTCACCTTCACCCTGCTAGTATTAATATTTTATAAAAGTAGAGTACAGTACAGTATACACTTACACTAGTCTCCTATTTTTAACCTCATTTTTCAACAATAACTGGACTGCTTTTCAAATGGAATCAAATTTTACTTGTGCAACCAAAGTACATCAGAGCCTTATTTCTAGGCTACTGCTCTTCCTACTTGATTCCCTTTAAGTATGTGAAAGGTAATGATAGCACTGAGTTACTTTGTATACCCTCAAATACTTGTGCATTGACCAGTTCTTTAACAACAACAACAAAAAATTACATCTTTGAAACAAGTGAAAGTGTTAGTTGCTCAGTTGTGTCTGACTTTTTGCAACCCCATGGACTATAACCTACCAGGCTCCTCTGTCCATGGGATTCTCCAGGCAAGAACACTGGAGTGAGTTACCATTCCCTTCTCCAGGAGATCTTCCCAACCCAGGAATCAAACTCGGGTCTCCAGTATTGCAGGCAGATTATTTATAATATAAGCCACCAGGGAAGCTTTGAAACCAAACTACTGTTATAATTAAACAATCACAATCACAAACTACTAATTTATTACCATTTATTTTAATAAGTGGCATAATTAAAATCTCATAAAAGTTAATTTACCCAATAATACTCAATCCTGGCTGCAATTAGAAACAACTAGTGTACTTTTTAAAAATTTTATTGATAAATATCTTAAAAGCTCCCCTGGCGATTTTAATATAAGTCAGGGTTAAAACCACTGAAATACCCCTACTTTCTTTTTGTGAAAAAATAGCAAACATTAAGATAGATAATGCTACCTGCAAATGTTGTTGCTTAAACTTAGAAGATTTATGGATATTTGCTAAATTGTGCCTGTTATCATTCTCAATTTAAACAGCATTAAATTTATCCAACAAAGTTAAGTTTATTCCACAAAGTAGTAGTAATATTATACATGTAACTTACCATGAACCTTCAGAAGGAGTAAAGAACGGGATCCTCCTATGTTCTTTGGATCACCTGTCACATTGTATTTTTCATATGTAATCAAAGGTTGCTGAGAATGCTTATGAATTCGACCTGAAATTTTTTTTTTAAATGAAGATGAATTACTTTCTCAGGAGAGAGGAATGGAGAGAAAATGACATGGCTTGAAAACAAAATTTCTTAAGGTAATAAAAAATAAATTTCAGTAGAGATGATATATAATATTATATACTGACATTATATTACTGTAACATGTATTATAAATATGCAACATGAACCAATATAATATTAATATATAGTCTCAGTATATTATAATAATATTCATTATTTATAAAATAAAATCTATAATGTAAGAACTATTCCAGCTAGTTTGTTTATGTCACTATGAATGGATGTGTGTCCATTCTGGATATCTATCCTACAGAAATAGTACCTTTTTAACCAAAGATGTATATACAAGAATGTTCATAGAAACATTTCTTTACACTGGCCAAACAAATTCAATCAAGCTAAATGTCCATCATTAGAAGAATGAGTAAACAAATTATGGAACATACATAAATTTTAGAATACAAGTGTCAAAAATAATTAAGAAATTTGATATGGTGTGAATCTTTGTCTCAAGTAAGTATTAGACCACAGACTACATTTCAATGACTTCCAAAAAAAAAATATGTATACAGGTTATTTATCTAACTAAAATTAAGCAAAGTAAAAATTAACAAAAGAAAGCTAGGAAAAAGCAGTCCAGCTAGATATTTATAAAACTCTTCTAAATAATCCTTAGGATACATAGGAAGTCAAAACTAAAATTACAAACCTTTTAAAACAAATAACAATGAAGGCACTTTATGTCAAAACACAGGTGGTATAATTAAGGTACTATTCAGAAGTTTTTACTCATTCTAAAGCATTTTCTTAAAAAATTTTAAGAAGACTTTGAAGTAAATAATTTATTTAAAGATGCATTTAAAACTATAAAACATAACCTAGGACACCAGAAAACAAGATGGATTAAAAATAAACCAAGGAAGTTAACAAAGTAGTAAGTCTAAAAATGAGAAAAATTAATTCTCTAAAAGCCAATAAAATTGAGTTATTGGTAAATCTGACCACAAGATAAAAAAAAAATCACAAACAATATTAGAAATGAAAACAGTGACATAGCTACAGATATGAAGATATTCCTTAAAATTATATAAAAATTATATACAACTTTAAGTCAGCCAAAAATATTTCAAAATCTAACTGAAGTGGATGAATTTCTGAGAAAATCTAGAATTACAAAAATTGATCAAGGTAGTAGCAAATCTGGAGAATAATAACAATAAAATTTTATTGAATTAGTCAAATATTTCCATCCCTAAGTCTCAGCTCTTATGTGAATGAGTTCTATCATACAATTTAAAATTTTTTTTAACTTCAAAAATTTATATTTATTTAAACTCTTCTTGAGTTCTTTCTATAAGATTAGCATAACACTGAAACCAACATGAGGCAGGTATGCACACACACAAAAACACACACAATCCCACAACCATATACCAAAAACATTTATGAATATAGATGTGAAGAGCTTAAATAAAATATTAGTGAATTATATTAATCTGCATTAAGGGAATAAGATGACATGATCAAGCACTTTCATCCCAGGAAAGTGAGAATTGCTCACTGTTCAGAAATATACAAAAGTAACAATAAACTATCATCTCAGTTGCTGCCTAAAAGACAGTAGATGAAATTCAGCACACACCCATGACAAGAATTCTTTGTAAAGGTAGGAACAAAATATTTTCTAAACACAATAAAATATATCCCCCAGAAAAATACAATAAACATGATACAACACTGAATATTAGAAGCAATCCCATAAATATCAGGAATAAGACAAGAATATTTGCCATATTACACTATCATTCACACTTTTCTGGGAGAAGTAAGAAATGCAGTGAAACAAGAAAAGAAAGAAAATGAGGGCTACAATATGCCAGCAAATTTGGAAACCTCAGCAGTGGCCACAGGACTGGAAAAGGTCAGTTTTCATTCCAATCCCAAAGAAAGGCAATGTCAAAGAATGCTCAAACTGCCACACAATTGCACTCATCTCACATGCTAATAAAGTAATGCTCAAAATTCTCCAAGCCAGGCTTCAGCAATACGTGAACCGTGAACTTCCTGATGTTCAAGCTGGTTTTAGAAAAGGCAGAGGAACCAGACAACAAATTGCCAACATCCGCTGGATCACTGAAAAAGCAAGAGAGTTCCAGAAAAACATCTGTTTCTACTTTATTGACCATGCCAAAGCCTGGCGGTCCACAGTCCATAGGGTCACAAAGAGACAGACACAACTGAGCACATGCATACAATGCTTTCACTTCACTTCCTACAGTGTTATTCTAAATTGCCAAAATAACAGGTCATGTGATAATGGGGTCTCTACTTCATTAATTATTTAAGTTGGTAGATTTTCTAATTGTGAGTAACTTATTCACGCAGAAGAGTTCTTTCAGTTCAGACTCAGCATTTCACATGATGGTTTATTTCACAATAAGACAAAGCTTTCTAGGGGTAAAAATAGCAGTTAGAACAAGGTTTTAAATGGGTTTTACTAAATATGACAATACTTTTAGCTCTCAATTATCTTTTGTTTGCTTCTGACCCCTTTTCCTAGGTGATTTCTCTCATTGTGGGTCGTTTCTCAAATTTTCCTTTTTTTAATATAAATTTACTTATTTTAATTGGAGGCTAATTACTTTACAATATTGTATTGGTTTTGCCATACATCAACATGAATCCACCAAGGGTATACACGTGTTCCCCATCCTGAACCCCGCTCTTACCTCCCTCCCCATTATCATCCCTCTGGGTCATCCCAGTGCCTTGTTTCTTTTCATTGATTCAGTTTGTAAATGTGTGCTGAAAAAAATCAGAATATATTTATATAAATAGAATAATTTATTTACAGAGAAGGTGTTTTTCCTCACTGGCATTGTGTTATACATTAATTCCATTTGTTAATACTGTGCAAAACAACCTTGCTTACAAGGGAATTGGGTACACATTTATACCATTTTGTTCACAGCATTTAGTAGACATGAACGTTTAATAGTCATGTAATCATCATGATTTGGTAACTTGGAAGAATAGTTATGACAAACCTTGACAGGGTATTAAAAAGCAAAGACATCACTTGGCTGACAAAGGTCCATAGAGTCAAAGCTATGGTTTGACTTAGCGACTGGACAACATGATATAAAGAAATGTGACAATATTCAGGTATCTGCTTTGTGAATGTTTCAAATTCTAATCTACAATCACTGTTGATACCCAGAGAAGAGAATCAAATTTCCTGTGAAAAGGTAAAAAAATAAAACAACTCAGCAATTAGAAAAAGAACAGAAAGATAGCTATATGCCAGTTAACATCAAATATAAGGATAACAAGAAAAATTAGTAGAAAAAGAAAATCTGAAAACTTATCTGAAATCTGAAAACGTTAAGCAATTTCATCTGTATATTAATATTGATCACTTTTGCTGAATCACTTTTGCATATTTGGATGAAGAAACTGGTTAATTTTTCTGTTTTTACTAATAACGTAGTATCGTTTGGAGCTTAGCATAGTCTGTAAAAATCATCAAAAGCTTCTGATTCAGCATCACATTCCCTCTGACCTTCAGTCTGCATTACTAAACAATGTCTCCTGAGCTTGTCAAATGTGCCCAGGACAATCTTGTTTTATTTATGTGTACATGGGTTACAGAGATATGATTGCTCTGAAAAATGGTTTCAGCCTCACAAAGTCTTACTGTTTTTAAGCAGAGTGCAGCATATAAGTGATCCACATACATGTGACCAGACAACAAATGGACTGGAACAATGGACTGGTTCAAAATTGGGAAAGGAGAATATCAAGGCTGTATGTTGTCACCCTGCTTATAATTTAACTTATGTGCAGAGTACATTACGTGAAATGCCAGGCTGGATGAATCACAAGGTGGAATCAAGATTGCCATCAGAAATATCAATGACCTCCAATATGCAGATGATACCACTCCAATGGCAGAAAGTAAAGAGGAACTAAAGAGCCTCTTGATAAGGGTGAAAGAGGAGAGTGAAAAAGCTGGCTTAAAACTCTTAACATTCAAAAAACTAAGATCATGGCATCTGTTCCCATCACTTCATGGCAAGCAGATAGAGAAAAAGTAGAAACAGTGATAGACTTTATTTTCTTGGGCTCCAGAATCACTGAGGATGGTGACTGCAGCCATGAAATTAAAAGACGCTTGCTTGTTGGAAGGAAAGCTATGATAAAGCTAGACAACATATTAAAAAGCAAAAACATCACTTAGCCGACAAAGGTCCACATAGTCAAAGCTGTGGTTTTTTCATAGTCATGTATGGAGGTGAGAGATGGACCATAAAGAAAGCTGAGCATCGAGAACCGATGCTTTCGAATTGTGGTGTTGGAGAAGACTCCTGAGAGTCCCCTGACAGCATGGAGATCAAACCAGTCAGTCCTAAAGAAGATCAACCCTAAATATTCATTGGAAGGACTGATGCTGAAGCTGAAGCTCCAATACTTTGGCCACTTGATGCGAAGAACTGACTTATTTGAAAAGACCCTGATGCTGGGAAAGCTTGAGGGCAGGAGAAGAAGGGGACGACAGGATGAGATGGTTGGATGGCATCACTGACTCAGTGGACATGAGTTTGCACAAACTCCAGGAGATGGAGAAGGACAGGGAAGCCTGGCATGCTGCAGTTTATGGGATCACCGAGTCGGACAAAACTGAGCTACGAAACAACAACAAAAACAATGAAAGCAACAATGACCTATGGGGCAACTGTATTTTGTTCCCCAATACAAAGGAACAAAAAAATGAAATCCCTGAACTGATAATGTCCAGGTTGATTTGTTTTGTTTTGCAGTTTTGTTTGGTTGCTTTGCACTCAGTTAAAAAAAGAAATGCCTGTGATTTATGTGTATGTTTGTTAACAAACATATTCATTGTACTATTGTACATTGTGAACACTATTAAAATAGAAATTTTTAATGAGATAAAATAAATCTGAATAGAAAGTTCTAACATTGTTTTCTGTATCCCCTGGACTACCTTACAATATGTACACTTTCATTGGAAGAACACTGTCCTAGAGTACTAAGTTATCAAACCACGGTATACAGAACAATCACCTGAAATGCTTGTTAAAATGCAGATTCCAAGCATAAACAACAGAAATTCAGTGAGTCTGGGATGGAGTTCAGGAATGTGCATTTCAGCAGTCATTCCAGGTGGTTTTGAAGCAGGTTATTTGATCCCCACACTTTGGAAAATACCACAAAACATGATAGAGACTCTCCCTACCATGCCATGACCATAGCAACACCAGCAGAAGAGGGAGATAAAACAACCCTCTATTCTGCACATGTATCATCCATGAACTCGGTTTTTCCAGGAAATACTAATTAATTAAAATACTGTTTCTATCAGAAAATGCATTCTAATTTCTACAATGCTGGACTAAGAAGAAACAGTTGTCATCACCATACACCCAAAAACACATATAACTTATAGTACAATGGAATTCACCTATTTAATGTACTTGCTTCCTTGGTGGCTCAGAGGTTAAAGTGTCTGCCTGCAATGAAGGAGACCTGGGTTCGATCCTTGGGTTGGGAAGATCCCCTGGAGAAGGAAATGGCAACTCGCCCCAGTATTCTTGCCTGGAGAATCCCATGGATGGAGGAGCCTGGTGGGCTACAGTCCACAGGGTCGCAAAGAGTCAGACATGACTGCGTGACTTCACTTGTGTATAGTATCTATCACTTGTGTGGTACATGTGTACAATGGAATATTCAGTTCAGTTCAGTCGCTCAGTCATGTTCAACTCTTTGCGACCCCATGAATTGCAGCACACCAGGCCTCCCTGTCCATCACCAACTCCCGGAGTTTGCTGAGACTCACGTCTACTCAGCCATAAAAAGGAATGCATGTGAGTCAGTTCTAATGAGGTGAATGAATTTATAGCCTGTTATACAGAGTGAAGTAAGTCAGAAAGATAAAAACATACATCATATATTAATGCATATGCGTGAAATCTAGAAAGATGGTACTGATGAATCTATTTGCAGGGCAACAATGGAGATGCAGACATAGAGAACAGACTTATGGACACAGAGGATGCAGGGAGGAAGGAGAGGGTGGGACAAATGGAGAGCGGGAAACATATACACTACCATATGTAAAATAGCCAGTGAGAGTTAGTTGTATGACTCAGGAAGTTCAAAACGGTGCTCTGTGACTACCTGAAGGGGTGGGAGGTGGGAGGAAGATTCAAGAGGAAGGGGAAATATGTATACCTATGACTGATTCTTGCTGATGTATGGCAGAAACCAACACAATATTGTAAAGCAATTATTCTTCAATTGAAAATGAAGAAATTTTTAAAAATAAATGATACTTTTTCTTTTAAAGTATAAATTTTTAAAAATGCAAACTGTTAAATCTTCTAGCAATTTAAGTCATCCATTCAAGTCGATAATCATTTTTGGAGTACCTATGACATTCTGGGCACCGAAGGAAATAGCTGGATATGATGAAAAGGGCACAGCATTTGTAACTAGAATCAACTTGGGTTTAACTCCTGAGTCTGCTACTTGTGTGAATTTGAACAAATTGCTTCACCTTTCTAGGCTCTAGTTCTCTACAAACGGGCAATATAATATCTGTTCATAAGATCTCTGTGAGGGCTTCCCTGGTGGCTCAGTGGTAAAGAATCCACCTGCCAATGGAGGCTTCAATCCCAGATTTCACATGCTGCACGGCAATTAAGCCTGGCCACCACAACTATTGAGCCTGTGCTCTAGAGCCCAGGACCACAACTACTGAGCTCTTGTGCTGCAACTACTAAAGCCTTCACACCCTGAGCCCATGCTCTGCAACACGAGAAGACACCCCAGTAAGAACCCTGCACACCACAACTGGAGAGTAGCCCCCGCTCATCACAGCTAGAGAAAAGCCCACGCAGCAAGGAAGACCCAGCACAATCAGTAATAAATCAACAAAAATTTAAAAAAAAAAACCATAGAAACCTTAAAAGAAAGTTTTAATAAATTGTATTTCTTAAACTGTATAGTTTAAAAAAAAACTTCTGTAAGATAATGCTGCTGCTGCTGCTAAGTCGCTTCAGTCGTGTCCGACTCTGTGCGACCCCATAGACGGCAGCCCACCAGGCTCCTCTGTCCCTGGGATTCTCCAGGCAAAATCACCGGAGTGGGTTGCCATTGCCTATGAGATACATACAATTTATTGTAAGTGACAGCTGCAGATAACAATAATACAATTACCTGCACTTTAGTAATATGTTTTAAAATGCAAATATTTGAGTTTTTCCTCATTAAAAATTCATTTCCTACATTTCCCATATTAGAAGATATTGAACACTGAGGCTGTGAGCTCAAAGAGTTTAGGTTCATATTCCAACTCCACTGTTTACTTATCTGGCAAATGACCTAACCTCTCGAAGCCTATCTCTTTCCAGGTAAAATAGGGATAATAATAATGCATATCTTGTGTAGGTTTCTATGAAGATAAACTGGAAACCTTAATGACAGTGCTGAGCCAACAACTGGCCTCATTAAGTACTAAGTAATTTTACCCATTATTATCATTTAACCAAAGTTATTTTCAAGCTACATTTGCTGTTGTTGGTGCAAGTAAGAATATACGATTTGCCTAAGACAACCAAACATATCACCCACAACTAAACCTGCAAATATTCCTAAATTTTCTCTAACACTGAGTAGATATTATATCCTGCTTTCAAACCTTTTGGACCTCTACTTTACCTATAGTATAAAGTCTAAACAGCATGATAGAATATAAACTACTATATACAAAACAGATAATTAACAAGGTCCAACTGTATAGCACAGGGAACTATATTTAATATCTTATAATAAACTATAGTGGAAAGAATCTAAAAAAGAATTTTTTTTTTCAGAAATACATGTATAGTTTCAAATATATATCTGAATTACTTTGCTGTACACTAGAAACTAACACAACACTGTAAATCAACTGTACTTCAATTAAAGATAAATAAACCACATGATAGACTATGCAAGGCTTTTCACAATTTTGCCCGTACCACATTTCTGTTCCTCCTCCTCTTTTACCCCCATTCTTCCATTCTTATGTGCCCAGTGCCTACCACTTTCATAGTAGGCCATATGCTCCAAGTTTGGGGATATTAAGTTTGGGAGATGAGTCACTAACTACAACATTACCTTGGCATTTCCTGCAATTCTTCAGAATATCATTAGCTAAGACCTTAAACAAAATCTATTTATTTTTTTTAATGTGCTTCAGTACCTACCAGGGCTGTATTAAAGATAAACTAAACATTCAAACTCATAAAACTTTCTTGAGCTATACCTGGTATCAGACTGACTTAGAAGGCTGTGAGACAGGAAACACAGTTCACCTGCAGGGCACCATGAGCCATCTTTTTTCAAAGGGAGGTCTGTAGAAGCTTACTCAGCTGTTAAGGAGTTATTCCCTTTACCCCTCTCTTCCACCCTGGAGAAAGCTCAGGTCCAAGGAGATGAGATTCATATTGGACAGGTCATCCACAAGAGCCAATATCTCCTGCAAAAACCCCACATAGTCCTCCCTTTAGGATTCCTGCAAGGAAACTGCCAAAGTCACTACATCCAAGGAAGCTCAAAGATACAGCTGTTGATCAGGTATTTACAGTTTTTCCTGGTCCAAATGCAGTTTACCAGCCAGAAATCACTTTTATTGTATTGCCTTATAACATAGTTGACACTGCCTTTACCTAGTTTCCAGGGAAACAAAGCTAGAAGGTCAACTGAAGTCAAACTGTCAGGCAAAGATGGAAAAGAGTTTGATAACTCTTTATCCACAAATGCATATCTCAAAAAAAGAGCAATTACCATAGTCTCTCCAAAAAAAGAGGGAAAGGGAAAAAAATGAGAGACAAACCTTAAAAAATAGTTTTTTATCAACAAACTTACCATCAGCAGCTGCACCATCTGCTACAAATATGTAGTAGCTTGCATTTAGATCAAATCTATTCTTAACCCCAGGAAGGGTAATGTTTCTTCTGAAAGAACACTGCATAACACCATCCGCCAGCCTCCAAGCCATGTCCTCAAGAGGATCCTGCAAACACACACAATGGGTCTTCTCAGCACATTCCAAAAATTTGCTAAAAATAAGATGTGATCAAAATCCTGGACCTGTTCAATTTCCTTTCTCTAAGACCCTCTGTGCATGTTTTGTCTGCAGTGTCATTGTTTTTCCACTTCCTCTTTGAAGAGTACAAGAAACACATTCTCCCAGTTTATTTGTGTTTATCCCACTTGGCAAAAATAGTATTTTTACTACCTAGGCTAGAAACTTTGGCAGATGCACTACTCCATCTGGCCCCTAATATACAATCAACAACACTAAAGAAATACTTAGCAAGTAATACACTAGTAGCCGAAATGCAACTTATGACAAGCTCTAACCTCACAAGAAGCTATGCAGAGAACATGTCACAAGGTGGTAGCTACTGCCCCTTCAGAATTCATTTGCTTGTCAATTGCCATGTGAAAAAGACACTTCTCTACCAGAAATAGGCCACATTTGGCACAGATGTCAACATTGGGCACTTAAGACAACTGCCTAAGGCACTGAACCTACCATATATCCACTTCTTTTTCATCAGTCAAGAAATTCTGTGTCACTAACAAACCTCTTAAAAATCTGTCTGCAACCTTTTTTGACCCTCTTAACAAATCATAAAATATTTTTAACAGAAGCAATAAAAAAGAATTTAAGTGAAACAAACAAGAATTCATCATTTGCTAAAAAAAGAAAACTTTCCTGTGCTTTCTAAAGCATAGAAAGCGGGCATAGTAACTGTAGTTTATATTACTTGACTGTATACTGGAAATTTGCTAAGAGAGTTCTCATCACAAAAAAAAGAAAAAAGTAACTGAGGCAATGGATATACTTACTAGCCTGATTTTAGCAATCATTTCACTGTGGAGAGGGATATAAAAACATCATCCTATACACCTTAAATACATAAAATTTTCACATATATATAATAAAATGCAGAAAGGTATCTCCCAGACTGTAAGACAGGAACTCTGCTCCCAGGACCCTGTTTGGTCTCTGCTGCTAGCTGCAGGTTTGGACGCTATTCTGCACCACAGCCGTGGCACTGTCAGCCATGTAGCCAGAAGATGGACCAGCCAGGTGGACAGTTCCAGAATCTTCACACCTACCACAGAATCCATTATAGGGTGACTTCGCCCTGTCAAATGGGAAGGTTGTATGTGGACAATCTGATCTTCAAGAATACACATATAAGCATCATCATCACCCTGAAAAACAATGACAAATGAAAAAAAAAGGTCAAGGGAATTTCAACAAGGGAGCATTCTTTGTCAGTCTAATTCTTATCTCTCCTTTAATCTCCAATATTCCTTAGCTCTAAAAATTAAATCTTATTTAAAGTGATTATCAGACAGCAGACTGCATCCTTAAAGTGCTTTAAGTTATGGTTCAAATGAATGAAAGGGCTTCCCTGGTGGCTTAGCAGTTAAGGGATCCACCTCCCAATGCAGGAGACGTGGCCTCAATCCCTGGGTCGGGAAGATCCCCTGGAGAATGAAATAGCAACCCATTCCAGTATTCTTGCCTGGAGAATCCCATGGATGAGGAGCCTGGTGGGCTACAGTCCATGGGGTCACAAAGAGATGGACATGACTTAGCGATAAACAACACTACAACCACCAAAAAAATAATATGGATTTTAAGTTATTGTGTATAGTTTTGGTTATTTCATCTAATCTAAATTGTTCTCCATAAACTATCTAACAAGGTCTTTAACCAGCTTTTGTCACTAAATTCCTTAAACAAGACTCAAGACTAACAAGCTATAATTAAAGTCTTGTTAAAAATACCAATACGATTTTCTAACATTTGTAAAATTTACAAAAAATTTTAAATTTCTTGTAAAAAGTTCAAGTTTTAACTCTCAAGTACATAACATTAGCAAAGCAGTTCCCTGTTACACATCTTATACTCAAATCAGAATTAGTGCAACTCAAGAAATTTGGAGTTGTCATAATTTAAATCACTACACACTATGGCACACAGACCAACTTTAGCCTGATGCCTGTTCTTATACAGGCCACAAGCTGAGGATGGTGTTTACATATCTAAATGGTTTTTTAAGAATGATATTTCATGAAAAGTGAAAATACATTAAATCCAAATTTCAGTGCCTATAAATAAAGTTTGACTAGAACACAGCCACACATACTAATTTACAGCCGTCTGCGGCTGCTTGAGCACTATAAAAGAGCAGAGTAACTGCAGAGAGACTATGAGGCCCACAGATTCTGAAGTCGTTGCTGTCTAACCTTCTGCAGAAAAAGTTGGCTGATCCCTGATTTAAACAAACAATGCGTATTTTCTAGAATGTTTATCATCAGTGAAACAATAGAATTTTCTTGTTATTTCAAACAAAATTTAATATAGCAAAATGGTTGATTTTGTGGCAAACTGAGGTAAGTCCACTAAGTCACTGAGGCAAACCTCTCAAATACTGATGAGGTGATGAGGATGGAGCAGAGGTAACGCTCGGTTTCACGGCTCTACAGGGAGGGGAAGAGAAGGTGTTATGACAACCGTATGCTCCAGGCAGCTGTTGAAACCCCAAATTTGGAGTACGGTAGAACACACATGAGAAGTTCCAACCAAACCCCAGAATTAGACAGAACCTCCTACCCCTGTTTGCTCCTCTCCGTTCCAGCATTTAGAGTGCACACTCGATAAGAAAACATCAAGTGAGAGAAACAAAGATGACAACATAGTTCTTAAAATCAAAGACTATGTTTTAATAGAGGAGACAATTAAAATAGTATGTGAAATATGATAAAATAGAGATTTAAACAAAGTGCTATAGAAAGACAAATTAGGTAGGGTCAAAGGATTGAAAAAGGCTTATCAGAAAAGATAGCATTAACTATGCTTCAGAGAATAAAAAATACATGTGGATAAGGTAGAGCTGCAATTAAGGGAAAGGTTTTCAAACTGAGGAACTTCTAGGACCAAAGATATAGAAATATAAAAAGTATATGGAAACTTTAGGAAACAGGTAACACAAAGCTAAAAACATATACAGGACAAGGCCAGAAATACCAACAAGGACTTTGAAAAGTTTTGAAAATGTGTTAAAGAAAACAATATTTTCCTGTAACTACTAAAGGTTCACCAATGCTTTGGGGGCTAGGATTGAGGTTACCTCAAATGTGGTCTAAAATCATAACCTGAATCTATTGTAAAAATTGCAGGCATTCTACAAAACAACCAGCCAGAAAAAAAAAATCAAGAAAAAAGGTAGGGTAAACATTCTAAAGAAAAGGAGATTAAAGAGATAATTAAACGCACTGAGTGATAACTGATTAGTCTGGATTAGAGATTTTATATATATATATATATGACTTTATTGGGACAATTAGGGAAATTTGAACATACACTATATTGAATAAATTATTATATATTTGATGGTGATATTATGATAATTGTGGAGAATATCCTTCTTAGGAGATACATGCTGAAAAGGAAACAAAATGTCATGATAGCTGTAACTTAATTTTCAAATAGTGCAGGGGAAAAAAATGTGTGTTAATATTCAGTGAAAAAGTTAATCTACACACACACACACACACACACACACAGGGAAAGAGAGAGAGTGACAAATGCAGGTGAAGGGTTTACTGGTGTTCATTATACTAGTCTCTCAACTTTCACATAGGTTTAAAACTTTTCAAAACAAAAAGTTATGGTGGGTAAAATAACCTGAGAAGGGGAATAAAAGAGAGGAATCTAAGTCTCAAAGTTTTCTTGAACACCAGAGAAGATGGTGGCAGCAGTGAATGAGATAGTCAGTCCATAAGTTTCCCAGACAGCATCTGAAAAGAAGCGAGAGATCAATAACAGTAGTTACTTTTTTACTATTGTTGATCACCAAGAATGGGGAACACAAAAGGATGTTAGAAAGGTAGATAATAAATTCAGTTTGTAGATGATGGCCTGTGTTGTCCAGAACACTCATCTGGAAGTAACCACCCAGAAGCTGGAAATTTCAAACTGGACACACAAGAGAGGGAGCTCCCAGCACTGGGAGCATTCTGGAATTTGAGTGTTAAGAAATTATGTACAGGGAGTTCTGCGAGAGTTTGGCTGTTACTCCGAACGGGGGTGAACCGAGCGTCGATCCAGAATGGCTACTCTGATCTATGTTGATAAGGAAAATGGAGAACCAGGCATCCATGTGGCTCCTAAGGACGGGCTAAAGCCGGGGTCTGTGCCTTCAGTCAAAGCTTTGGATGGGAGATCTCAGGTTTCAACACCACGTGTTGGCAAAATGTTTGATGCTCCATCAGCTTTACCAAAAACTGCGAGAAAGGCTTTGGGAACTGTCAACAGAGCTACAGAAAAATCAGTTAAGATGAATGGACCGCTCAAACAGAAACAGACAACTTTCTCTACGAAAAAGACTACTGAGAAGACTGTTAAAGCAAAAACTTCGGTTCCTGCCTCAGATGCACCTATCCAGAAATAGAAAAATTCTTTCCCTTCAATCCATTAGATTTTGAGAGTTTTGACCTGCCTGAGGAGCACCAGATCGCCCACCTCCCCTTGAATGGAGTGCCTCTCATGATCCTTGATGAGGAGAGGGAGCTTGAGCAGCTGTTACACGTGGGCCCCCCTTCGCCTTTGAAGATGCCTCCTCTGCTGTGGGAGTCTAATCTGTTGCAGTCTCCCTCAAGCATTCTCTCGACTCTGGATGTTGAATTGCCACCTGTTTGCTGTGACTTAGATATTTAAATTTCTTAGCACTTTATAGTTTGGGTATGTATTAATGGTTTGTATTAATAAAGCAATTCTTTGTTTAACAGAAAAAAAAAAAAAAGAAATTATGTACAGAATAAGACAACACTGCGCAAGGGAAAACAGAGAACAGCAGCTAATACAGTGTATATACTTGAATACTTTATCTCAGAGAACAAAAAAAAAATCTAAGATGAGGGAGACGTGTATATTCTGAATTTCAGTTAAAATTCAGATATTAGCAAATTCTGTTAGAAAAAATATGGAAAGTTGTACTTTCAATTTTAGTAATGAGGTCTAATAGCAAAACAGAACTGCCATCATTAAGGTACAAACCAAATTGAAAAAAGGTATAATTTAGCTTATCTAATCAGTATTCATAACATCAGATACCTTTGGTATTTGAACTTATATGGCATACTGATAAGAAATCACAGGTCATAAAAATATCCTAAGAATTTAAAAATAATCAAAAATAGAAACAACCACTTTACGAATATTTTTGGTGATGATTTATTTCCTCCAATTTAGGCAAACAGGTGTACAGATGATTTTAATCATCAAATAGGCTTGCTCCATAAATTAACTGCACCTGTATAATTAAGTCTTTTTATAAACATGTTTGATGAGTACTATACTAGAAACATAAGATTTCTACGTAAGAGAAATTTGTCTTGAATTAGAAGTAAACATTTTTGTGTCATCTATGCCTATGACTTAGAACAGAATTAATTGTCTACTTGTAGGCTCCTCATCACAACACTCTCTGTAACAATAGCATCTTTTCCTCTGGCTGACAGATTTTATGTGACCAGAAAAGGAAACATGTTAGTGTACTACTGCAGAGAGTTTCGGAGAAGGCAATGGCACCCCACTCCAGTACTCCTGCCTGGAAAATCCCATGGATGGAGGGGCCTGGTAGGCGGCGGTCCATGGGGTCGCTAAGAGTCGGACACGACTGAGCAACTTCACTTTCACTTTTCACTTTCATGCACTGGAGAAGGCAACAGCAACCCACTCCAGTGTTCTTGCCTGGAGAATCCCAAGGACGGGGAGCCTGGTGGGCTGCCATCTATGGGGTCACACAGAGTCAGATACGACTGAAGTGACTTAGTAGTAGCAACAGCAGGGAGTTTGGCTAGAATTCTTTTATTTAAGTGACTAGAATACATATCTAAATGTGTACCTTACACATGCACCTTAATAAACCTACACTTATTCCAACAAGGCTATCATTGTTAACCCCTGCTGGACTCATCTTCAGAATTTCCTTCATAGCCAGTTTTATTCACATAACAGCCACTACCACCATCTTTCCTTATAGCTTTACAGTCACATTTATTTTTAACCCAGCCTCCTCATGCACCATATGAATAAGGTTCATTTTTGCCAAAATTAAGAACAAAAGGATATGCTGTAAGTATAATGGTAATCACAAAAGGAAAAATGGGGAAAATGTTTTGAAGAATTGCAACATCATTTGATCAAGTATAAAATTTCCCATAAAAGCAACTTTAAAAGGGAAAGAGTCACAATTTTTTTATGGTATTTTTAGAAGCCTATTAAATATCTTCTATCTCATAGGTTTAAGGTATAACCTGTGTTGAATTAAAAAAGATAATTAGTGCATTGTGAAACTACATTTTAAAATATACAGGTGCTATCACATATTGCAATGTCATCCACCCCCAAAAAAGTCACACCTGGCTCTCTGAAATATTTGCAGCCAGCATAACAAGGATTACTGCAATTAGCATGACTTTGAAGGAAAATATTTGTTCTTCTATCACAGAATCTCAGAGTTCCTTTTCTTTTTAAAAAAATAATGATTTCCTTAAAAAGTGATGTTTAAAACCTAACAGGAAGAAAACGCTCAAGAAAAGACTCCTTGCAAAAAAAAAAAAGACTCCTTGCATTTGTTAATATGGAAATCAGAGTTCCTTTTCTTTTTTAAAAAAATAATGATTTCCTTAAAAAATGATGTTAAGTTTAAAACCTAACAGGAAGAAAACTCTCAAGAAAAGACTCCTTGCATTTGTTAATGTGGAAATGAGAGGCTTTCTCCATTTGTAGCCAACCCCCTCCATAGTCAGCTCTTCTGGAACAGGATAGACACATGTCCTGGCCTTAATAGCCTTCTTCCTCTCCTGGGAAATCAGAATGCTAGTGTAGAACTCTGTTCTTCCACACCACAGCACAAGGCTGCCACCTACAGAATCTCTTAATCCGTTCAGCACTACCCAAGGAGAGTGGGACATTTTGTAGACCCAGTAAAGAAGCCATTTATGCCTGGAGACACTAGGTTTAATTCCCTGTTGGGGAAATGTGCCACGACCATCAAAATGAGGACAACAAGAGCAGCAATCCAGGCTGTAGTCACTTGAGAAAACTAGGAGTTGAAAGCATCACAAACAGCATGAGACTTTATGAAGAGCAACGTTTTCTTAACTGCACTTCCTGCTTTATCACAGAGACAGAGGCAGACAGATAAACTGGCAAATCCACTGGAAACAAAATGCTTTTCCTAACTTTCCTGAGGACAGCCTTATCCTTAGAGATATTAATACGGAATGGCTCAACTCAACGCTGCTTAACTGAGAAATCCAAGTTAGTTTCTCTGCCCTCCCTTCCCATTCCTCCCTAAAGTATGAGAATCTGACTCTGGAACAAATGCTAAACTACTGTGGATTATCACTCACTCCAGCGACTCTCCCTTCACCACCACTGATGTAAGTGAGAGGTACAAACCATCCATTGGTCATGAGAAAATGCAAAGGATAATAGCCTTTACTGGGACCACTCATTTCAACCATCACTGATTGTTCATCTCGTGTGAAGGACAAGAAGACACAGGCATGCTCCTTCTCTGGGTCACAGTTCAAAGGACTCCTGATACAGAACTTCTTGTTCCCACAGTCTGAAGCATTGAACTGGAAAAATGACAGGGGGGAAAAGACTCTTAATTATCAAACAGGCAATTCATCTCCAATGACAGAAGAGCGGCTACCTTGAAGTATGGGTTTTAACAAGAATACATTTTCATAATAAGGATTCAAACAAGGGGAAAAAGACCACATCCCAAATTAAAAATTATCAAAGCAGTAGTTAGGTTGTAAACTTTTAAATTTAATTAATATTAATTAAAATTTGGAAGACACAACATTAATTGGACTATAATTACACATGAGTATTAAGATCCCTTTAATACACAGAATATTTCACATTAATTATGTTCTGGAGCAAAGTTTCGAGTAAACTTTGAGAAATTTCTTAGGGAATATTTAAGTCCACCTTGACATTCTTGCCTAAAGGATATCCTCTAGCTTTCAGAGATGGAATTTTTAAAACCAAACAAACAAACCCTTAGCAAGTTTTTATATTTAGATCCTGGACTCTGCCTCTAGAATTCAAGTTCAAGTTTGACATTAAAATAATGTAAGAAAAAAATGGTTACTCCCATATATACCACCGCTCCAAATAATAGTAATAACAATTTAGTGGAGAAGAAGCAAAAACAATCTATGATGATTTAATTCAGAGCTTCTTGGTATGGCAAATAAGAAAGACTATTGAAAAATGTCAGCTCTACAATTTGACAGAGCAAACAAGCAGTCATACTGAGTTAGAATGTGGTGTGACACCACATTTCAGAAGAGAGCTAAACAGAGTTTAAGTCACTAGATTTAATGGGAACTGTACAGAAAAACTCTCATTTCTTCTTCTACTCTACCAATATTTCTGGCCACCAAACAGGTGTGGGCATTTTCCACAACAAGCAATTCTGCAGTTCTCTGATGACATACTTAGTGTACTATAATTCAACTCTACTCTGACACTATCTACCTGAAATTGGTGTTAGATCCCACAGGCTAAGGGTTCAGTCCCACAAGACTGCACCCACTTCAGATGCCCATCACAGATGCCAATCACAAGCCCCAGGTTGCCACCTGTACTTCTGAACTGTTGGCCATAAACTGGAGGTTCCCAGCACCTCCTCGAGTTAGGTAATTTATAAAGATGGCTCACAGAACTTGGAAAATAGTTAACTTACTACATTACCAGTATATTATAAAAGGATAACAGCCCACAAACGGCCAGATGAAAGAGATGCGTAGAGTAAAGCATGCAGGAAGGGCAGGTGCAGAGCTTCCATGACCTGTCTGAGGCACCAGCCTCCGCGCCTCCACGTGGTCAGCAACCCAGGAGCTCTCCGAAACCTACACTTTTGGAACTTTTATGGAGGCTCCATCATGTGGGATGGAGAAGGAAATGGCAACCCACTCCAGCATTCTTGCCTGGAGAATCTCATGGAGAGAGGAGCCTGACAGGCTACAGTCCAGGGGGTCACAAGAGTCGGACACAACTTAGCGACTAAACCACCACCACTATCATGTGGGATGAAGGATTATTAGCTCAATTTTCAGCCTCTCTCCCTTCTCTGGAGAATGGGGTCAGTGGGCTGAAAGCAGCAAACTTCTAATCATGGCTCAGTGTTTTGGGGGACCAGCCCCCATACAGGAGTCCACCAAGAGTCACCTCATTAGAACAAAAGATACCCCATCATTCAGGAAATTCCAAGGGATTTAGCAGCTCTGTATCAGGAACTGGGGTCAAAAGGCCAACTATTAACAGAAACCAAGCAGAGGCCAATATAAATATATAGATATAGATATATATATATAGATAGATATATAGATATATAGGGACTTCCCTGGTGGCTCAGAGGTTAAAGCGTCTGCCTCCAATGCGGGAGACCCAGGTTCGATCCCTGGGTCGGGAAGATCCCCTGGAGAAGGAAATGGCAACCCACTCCAGTATTCTTGCTGGAGAATCTCATGGACTGAGGAGCCTGATGGGCTGCAGTCCATGGGGTCACAAAGAGTCGGACACGACTGAGTGACTTTACTTACTTACTTACTTATAGATATATATAATTTTTGTTTATTATTTCACAGGAACTTAAAGAGAAAGTAGAGTAGAGAGAATAAGCCACTAGAAGCCTGGAAACATGGGTTTAGTCTGTCTCTCTTCTCCCCTTTATTCCATCATTCCATCGTATTTCTTTAACTATGCAACAGGGACCCTGAGGCCTCCTCTAGCTCTCTACAAGTGCCAACATCCTGTGACTCTGAATGAATCTCTCCATAATTGGAGATTATAAACTTGGTACAGAGATACAATAAAAAATCTCCAACAAGAGCTAATGCCTTTTATATGAATATAAGAAAAGATAATAATCTTTTTTTAGATTGTTAATAGATTCCTCCTGAGAAGCTCAGATCCAAACTGACTGGGAATCCCCTAAAGCAACTTTAACATAAATAAACATTGAGACTAAACAAACTGAGAATTACTGCAGACAACAAATAGAATTGTTTGGTCAAACAAAAGTTCATAATAATGTAATCAAATGGCTCATCACATATTGCACAATGTGGAAAAGAAGGCAAACAAAACAAGACACTATATAGGAGCATAGGAGATTTAGCCTTCCCTATGAGAAAAAAGAGCTGTAAAGAGACAAGAAAGTGGAAGGAAGAGAAAAAAATGAACTAATATTTACTAAATACCTATTAAGTACAAATCAATCAGAAATCTTATATTCATTCTACTTGGTTCTCACAGTAATATATATGATTCTATAAGAACTAGATATTATTATTTCTTATTTATAGATGAAGAAACTGAGACTTTAAGATTTAAGTGATTTGTCCAAACTCAAACAGAAATTAGACGAATCAGAATTCAGGCCCAAATTCGTTCTTCTAACTGTAATAACTTTCCTTAAGACATTTTTTGTTATAGTCACTTCTGAAATGAGAAGTCTAATTCATCAGAATTGCTTTAGTAAAACCTTTCCAATGTTTGTAACATGAATAACCCTTTCCAAGATGTGCTTTTTTAACTGTACTTCTTTTGAATCAGAGGGCCTAAATAGAATTCTAGATGATGAGCTTGCAAGAGTTCAACCTGTAGAATTCTGCAGTACTCATTGGCCTTAGTTGAAATAAGAGTGAAGAATTATATCACCAATTCAAGATTCTACTCCCACACCCCTCCCAGTTTAGCTGAAACCTAAATTTAGCTTCAGCTTTAAGCTCCCTCTTCAGGTTTGCTATTTGGCTATATTTTAAAAAAGAAATTAAACCCTGCTGCTTCAGATTTATTTTCAAATGAAAACACATCCACTGATGGTATAGACTACATGTGAATGTCACAACCACACCTTGAACATATAGGGTCCTGTACTCCTCTTATTCTAACCTATAAATCATAAAGTTGCAGTGAAGACTTCCTCCTGATTTCCTGACAGGCATTCAGAAACCTGCTACCATAACCCAGGACAGCTCCTCCTTTACAAACATCCTCAAGCACAGAACCACAATTTCTAAGGAGGCTGTCCTTTTAGATTGTATTTGATGAAACTATAAAAACTCTACTTACTGATCTTGTTAAATGGGAGACTGAAGGTACCGTTGGCATTGGTGCTATTGTAGCTTCAGGTGTTGTAAAAGGAAGTACATTTGGTTGTGAAATTATAGGGCCAGGAATCTTCACCCAGTAGATTTTGTACTTCTCAACGACTGTGGCTCTGAAATGCAGTACCAGCGAGATTAGAAAGAACCATGATTGCGGCTCATCATAAAGCGAACAAAAAAAAAGGTAACTAACTAGGGACATACAACCTAATACAGGTATTTCCTGGATATATCGAAGGTTCAGTTCCAGACCACCACAACAAAGCACATATTATGATAAAGTGAGTCACAGAATTGTGGGCTTTCCAAATGCATATAAAAGTTGTGTTTACACTACACTGCAGTCTATTAAGTGTGCAAAGCACTATATCTAAAAAACAATATCTACACTTAATTTTAAAATTGTCTTATTTGCTAAATTGTGTCTCACTCTTTTGCGACCCAATGGACTCTAACCCACCAAGCTCCTCTGTCCATGGGATTTCCTAGACAAGAATACTGGAATGGGTTGCCATTTTCTTCTCCAGGGGATCTTCCTGACCCAGGGACCAAACTCATATCTCCCGCATTGGCAGGCAGATTCTTTACCACTGAACCACCAGGGAAGCCCAATTTTAAAATATCTTCTTGCTAAAAAATACTAACCATCATCGAAGACGTCAGCAAATTACGGTAGTAACATCAATGATCACTGACCACTGATCAATGATCACCATAACAAACATAATATTGATGGAAAAGCTTGAAATGTTATGACAATTAACAAAATGTGGCACAGAGACACAAATTGAGCAAATGTGTTGGAAAAATGGCTCCCATAGACTCATTTAATGCAGGGCTGCCACAAACCAATTTGTACAAAACAAACTACCTGTGAAGTCAAATAAAGCAAAGTGCAATAAAACAACAATGCCTATACTACCTGACAGAATTTTGTAGGAGGCAAATCTCTAATGACTCTCTTCAGCCTCATTGCTAAATGAACTTTGACTGCTCTCTCTCTCTCGTCTTACCTGTTCTTTGGGCATATTCACAGCAGCTATGAATGCCAGACCCAGGGACTGAAGTGCACAGACTTCTACTCTTGACATATACATGACATATCACTACTACACTTTTCACAGTGGTCATTCAAATTATTCCAAAAGTCATGTGTAATAAACAGCTTATGGAGAACGCAATGGCAACCCACTCAAGTATTCTTGCCTAGAAAATCCCATGGAAAGAGGAGCCTGGTAGGCTGCAGTCCATGGGGTCGCTAAGAGTCGGACATGATTGAGCGACTTCACTTTCACTTTTCACTTTCATGCATTGGAGAAGGAAATGGCAACCCACTCCAGTGTTCTTGCCTGGAGAATCCCAGGGACGGTGGAGCCTGGTGGCCAGCCGTCTATGGGGTCGCACAGAGTCGACACGGCTGAAGCGACTTAGCAGCAGCAATAAGCAGCTTAAGAGAGAAGCTATACAGAGGCTGCACAAGCAACCATCAGCTCTTACTGGGGTCAAATCTCCTTCTTCACATTCCCCTCAACACACAGGTGTACACAGATCAATGTACAAAGTGTACACTGTGTACAAAGTGAAGCAGAAAGTAGAGACAGGGTAGGAGAGCAATTCTCCCCTTAAATGACATTCATGACATCCCCCTTTATGACATTCCATTTCCTCCTTGCATGTAAGATTAAGAGAGAAGTACTGTTCTAATTCTACTGAATTTCATAATTCTGAGGAACACACAGGATCTTAGTTTTCTGACAATCTAATCTTCAAGTAGTAACAATGGAAAGAAAAGTCATTCAAATTTCAGGACTGCTTTTTTTCATATTCTCATACTAATACATGAACAAAACTTTAAAAAGTATTCATCCATACACCATACAGACTAAAGTTATTAACTGATGACCCTTATTAGTTTGAAGGCACTACCATTCTTCATTCACTCAACAAATGTCCATTGTCTATTAGGTCCTCAGTCCTGTGCTAGGTACTCAGTATACACTGCTGGAAAAAACAAACAAAACAACCACTTACATCAGTAAACTGGTGTCATTTCTATACCAAACCTCTTACATACTGGTGAATGTTTAGTAGTTATAAAAAATGATGCAGACTCTCATTATTTCAATTATACTAGTTTTAGAGTTGCAAATTCTTCTACTCACAGGAAGATTATGTGATTTGGGGCACTGCTTGGAGCATCCCAGTACACCTTGATTTCTGTTTTCTTTGATGGACTTCTATGACTTACAGCTGATCCCTGAAAGAAAATGGAAAAGAACTACCATTCAGTTACTCAATAGCTCAATATAGCTGGAACTACAACCATTTATCACTGTACACACCCTGGTATTCCGTTAAACACAAGGACTCGGGTGCTCAATAAATACATGTTGATTGGTTGACACCAAATTAGTAGCTGGCTCTAGAGTCAGCGAAATGTAAGAACTGAAGAGAGTTACAAATATTGGGTGTGTTGATGCTGTATAGAGTCTGCTCATTATTTCATTTATGTGGGGCTTTCCTGGTGGCTTAGTGGTAAAGAATCTGCCTGCAATGCAGGAGACCTGGGTTCGATCCCTGGGTCGGGAAGATCCGCTAAAGGAGGACATGGCAACCCACTCCAGTACTCTTGCCTAGAGAGTCCCATGGACAGAGGACCCTGGCAGGCTACAGCCCATAGGGTTGCACAGAGTAGGACATGACTGAAGCGACTCAGCAGCAGCAGAAGCATTATTTCATTTATACTGTAAGCTTCTGGTTTTCTATTAACATATACAAATAGAATGCGAAATATTCACCAAAAGAAAAAATTCCTGCCTCCAAATATGTAGTATTATCTTTTAGTAATTCCTTTCTCTTGAACAATCTTGTTTCCCACTTTCATTTATCTGGGTATTCATCCTTTGAAGTCTAGCTTAGATAAGCTCGCCCCAAATGCACTCACTCAATTCCCTACAGTCAGTGTGGCATTTCTGCCATGCTTCTCACCCACCCTGTGTATGGTTCTAATCTGAGTCATCATACTATTCTACTAATGTGTCTGTCCTCTATCTGTATGTTCTTCTTATGTGTCATATAGCATGTGTCCATATGCTTTGCTTATGTGTAAGGCTCTGAACTCATCAAATAACAAATCTTGTTCATCACCATATCCCTTGCAGGAAAGTTCCTGGTATAGTACATGATCATTTAATTAATTAATTACAAAAGTCAGACCTCTGTTTCACTCTAGAACTCTATCTTCAATATCACCATCCTTCAAAATTCAGTAAAGTAAGAAACAGTATTTTGATAAAATATCAAAAGCTATAAACTCTTAAAACTATGAGCCTACCTTTTCTAGGATGTTGATGTATGAAAATATATTGCCATTAGAAAAATTAGGTGGAAACTTTGCTCGTTGTGACTCTATTCAGATGTCTGCAATACGTAGGTAATGTCATCGTTTATCTTGCAGCACCACTCCAGTGAAAAGACCCATGGAAACTGATAGAAATTTGTTTCAAACTAAACACAAACCTGTACATCTTCACAGGTCAGAAGCTGTGACATGTGACTGTCAATCAATGTGAAGGAGCCAACAGGAGGGCCACTCAGATTCTCAGCGTCACGTGCTTCTAAGAGAAAGCCTTTAAATGGTGGCCCTGACAAAGTAACTGAGAAACAAATAAAAAGGTAAGTTAAGAGTTTAGCAACATCCCCAAAAAGACTGTTAGAGGAAATATGTCACAAAATTAGGTGTACATATACAAAACTACTCTAGGAGAGAAAACAGTAGAAATCATCTAAACTACTCTAGGAGAGAAAGCAGTAGAAATCATCTCATAGTCAAAGAAATTCTAAACCATGTTGCACAGGACATTATTCCATGAGGTGTAATAGCTATTCCACAGGGAAGAAAAGGTTGGTTATGGTCAGAGTGTGGTTCATGGGGCCAAAGTAGCTTGAAAAATGCTGGTTAAAAGTACACTTTTGTCTTGACTGCAGATACTTCAGGATTTTAACAACCTACTATAGCCTATAAAGCTCTAAGAAATAGAATCCATGTAACGCATAGAGTGCTTTAAATTTATTTTTTCCATAAACTCTTTTTGTTAGAAAATATCTATTAATATTTTGCATTTCTAATGTTACAGAAAATAGAGTTTATAAAATGCTATTATAGATACATCCTTAAGTTTCAGCCTACTTTGTGCCAGAAGAATTAGGGAAACATATGAAATTATACAATATTAAGTAGGATAAGGGTTTAATACCTTAAGCCAGATAAAATAAGCTTTATTTTCCTCTTCTACTGAGTAAATAGTACTGTTAGTGAAGATATATTAAATAATGACAAAAATATTTTAAAACCTATTCTGCGGAATTCCCCGGAGGTCCAGGGGTTAGCATTCACACTTTCACTGCAGCACTGGGTTCAATTCCTGGTTGGTGAAATAAGACCCTGCAAGCTTCGTAGTGTGGTCAAAAAAAAAAAAGCCTAGTCTGAATGGATAGTAAATATACTGCTTACGTAATACAGTCATCAGTAGTAGTTAAACATAAAAATGAGAAGTGTAAGATCATGGTATCTAATGAAAGCAGATGAACAGATTAAATGAAACTATATCAATCCAACAGTAATAAAGATTCAATGTACAGTTAAAAAAAAAAAAAAAGGCAAAATGAAAAATGCAAACTGTTAATACCAGCACAATACCTTTGATTTGATCTCCTGGTCTGAACGTCATCTGACTCACTGAAATGTGGTGAGCAGGATGAGACTGTGGGGTATGACCATGCTCAGGAATCATTCCATCGCATGACTTTGTTACTTTTCCACTGGGATAATTAGCCACAAAACTAACATGCAACAGAAGGGTGAAGGCACTGACGGTAAATCCAGGAGCTGTCATCTTAAAAAGAAGATTAAAAGTACATTATTTTCAAAGGTAACTAAAATATAAGAGCTTTCATATCACAGGACAGTAAGTTCTATTTGCTTTCAATAATCATTTAACCACATTCTCAAAAGTATGTAATATAAAGAATGTGATGTATGAAGCTTGACCTGGATTTGAATCTCAACTTTTCTAATTATTAACTGTGAAACTTTAGGTCAATCACTTAAGCCTCCTTTCTTACCTGAAAAATAAGGAAATGAAAACTCTCCTTTCAAAACTATTTTAATAAAATCTATAATACATACAACCAAAAGTCTGAAAAGGAAGATAATAAATGTTAGCTTTCATTAGCATGATTGGGAAATAATAAAATAATCCAATAAAAGGAAAAGTTTTGCTCCATTTCATACTAGAAAATTTAAACAAATAAGAACTGTTTCTCCTGAATTTAAATATCATAATCTGAATAAATCTTTGATATGAATTCTCCTAACTTGCCATTAAGCTATTCATAATGGCAGTTTTATTTGTAGCACTGAAAACTGAGGATAACAACCAATTGCTAGAGACAGTATTTCTATTACCTATCACTTCCCTGGTGAGTCAGTGGGAAAGATCCCCCTGCCAATGCAGGAGACTCAGGTTCAGTCCCTGGATTGGGAAGATCTCCTGGAGAAGGAAATGGCAATCCACTCCCCAGTATTCTTGCCTGGGAAATTCCATGGATAGAGGAGCCTGGCAGGCTACAGCCCACGGGGTCGCAAAAGAGCAGTAAACAGCTTAGCAACTAAACAATAGTCCAGATACTTCTGAATTGTTAGCCAACAAAATTTTCTTCTCTCATCCAATGTATCTGCCTCTTACCACCTGCTTAACAGAAAACCAGTCCCACCCTTGTCTAGTCCACATCAACCACTCACTTTGCACATACATTCAGAACCTGCAAATCACAATATTTAATAAGACTAGAGGTAGACAGGTGGGCTTCTCTGGTAGCCCAGCTGGTAAAGAATCTGCCTACAATGCAGGAGACCCTGTTCGATTCCTGAGTCAGGAAGATCCTCTGGAGAAGGGATAGGCTACTCACTCCAGTATTCTTAGGCTTCCCTGGATGGCTCAGTCAGTAAAAGAAACCGCCTGTAACGTGGGAGACCTGGGTTCGATCCCTGGATTGGGAAAATCCCCTAGAGGAGAGCATGGCAACCCATTCTAGTATTCTTACCTGCAGAATCCCCACAGACAAAGGAGCCTGCAGACTGCAGTCCATGGGATCCCAAAGAGTCAGACATGACTGAGCGACTAAGCACAGCAGAACACAACAGAGGTAAATGGGTAAGAAATGTTATAGGGCAGCAAAGTTCACAGAGTAGAGAGCCTACAGATGAAAAGAGCTCAAGAGGCAGTGCATTCTCCATAGAAATGGGAGCTTTCTATACTGTAACTTTGGTCATAAAATAAAAACACCCTTACAATCACTAGAATAAATTGTCCTTTTATAATCATGTAAATTACAACCACACACTGGACCAGAGCTAAACCACAGAAATTCCTACTAGACACAAGAAATTGTGTTGGAGCTATACTCTTTTAACTCGCCCTACATGTTACACCAGTGGCAACCAACTAGGTAGCTTGGCACCAATTCTATACCCCTATCTTTTATCACACATTGAAGCCAGGTAGAATTATTCTCATTTGAAGATAAGCTAAAAGGACAAATGAACCAATCAAAAGCTTCTGAAAAATTCTGTATCATAAAAGAAGTATATACCTAGACCGCATATTAAAAAGCAGAGACACCACTTTGCCCACAAAGGTCCGAATAATCAAAGCTATGGTTTTTCCTGTAGGCATGCACAGATGTGAGAGCTGGACCATAAAGAAGGCTGAGTGCTGAAGAATTTATGCTTTCAAATTGTGGCACTGGAGAAGAGCTCCTTGGACCGCAAGAAGGGCAAACCAGTCGATCTTAAAGAAAATCATCCCTGAATATTCATTGGAAAGACCGATGCTGAAGCTCCTTGGACCACAAGGAGAGCAAACCAGTCAATCTTTAAAAAAATCATCCCTGAATATTCATTGGAAGGACTGATGCTGAAGCTCCAATACTTTGGCCACCTGATGTGACAAGCTGACTCACAGGAGAAGACTCTGATGCTGGGCAAGATTGAAGCCAAAAAGGGAAGGGAACAGCAAAGTATGAGATAGTTAGGTAGCGTCACTGACTCAATGGATATGAATTTGAGCAAACTCTGGGAGATAATGAAGGACAGAGAAGCCTGACGTGCTGCAGTCCATGGGGTTGCAAAGAGTCAGACACGACTTAGTACCTAAACAACAACAGCAGAGATTTCTCTGTAGACTCAGAGGAAAAGCATAACTCTGAAAATCAGTTCAGTTCAGTCGCTCAGTCATGTTCGACTCTTTGCGACCCCATGGACTGCAGCACACCAGGCTTTTCTGTCCATCACCAACTCCCAGAGCTTGTTCAAATTCATGTCCATCAGGTCAGTGATACCATCCAGCCATCTCATCTTCTGTCATCCCCTTCTTCTCCTGTCTTCAATCTCTCCCGGCATCAGGGTCATTTCTAATGAGTCAGTTTTTCATATCAGGTAGCCAAAGTATTGGAGTTTTCAGCTTTAGCGTCAAGCCTTCCATGAATATTCAAGATTGATTTCCTTTAGAATTGACTAGTTTGATCTCCTTGCAGTCCAAGGGATGCTCAAGAGTCTTCTCCAACACCACAGTTCAAAAGCATCAATTCTTTGGTGCTCAGCTTTCTTTATGGTCCAACTCTCACATCCATACATGACTACTGGAAAAACCATAGCTTTGACTAGACAGACCTTTGTTGGCAAAGTAATGTCTCTGCTTTTTAATATGCTTTCTAAGTTGGTCATAGCTTTTCTTCCAAGGAGCAAGAGTCTGTTAATTTCATGGCTACAGTCATCCTCTGCAGTAACTCTGAAAATAATGAATTACTACAGGAAGCAATATTTAAGAAAATAACTGCTGGAGCAATAGAAAAATTTTATGTTCAAACATGGCTTCCAGATCCTTTTTTAGGGCAGACCAGCTTTTAAGGCCATACAAGATTTACTGGAGAGGATCAAGGTCATTATTTTAACCATGTGATCTTGGCCAAGTTATTATGAAAATTAAATGCAGAAATGTGCCTCACTTAAAGAATAGTATAGTGAAAAGTTTGTGAATATTGTGAATATATTCTCTATAGTGAATAGCTAGTTTGATTTAACTAATATTTATTTGTCACTGATTTTGTGTCAGATGAAAGTGGAAACAAGATTTTTAGTCTCTGCTATGAATCCACATGTCAGTGCAGGAGACCCAAGAGACTCAGGTTTGATCCCTTGGTGGAGAAGATCTCCTGGAAGAGGAAATGGCAACCCACTCCAATATCCTTGCCTGGAAAATTCCATGGATAGAGGAGTCTGGCAGGCTACAGTCCCTGAGGTCGCAAAGAGTCAGACATGACTGAGCAACAGCACACATGCATTTAGTAGCTGAATAACATCAATCAGTGCATTTAATCTCTGTTCCAGTTTCTTCATTTGCAAAACACAACAAGTGAACTGGAATAAATCCAGGTCCAATCCTAACATTACAATTTTAGGAAAGCAACGTGGAAAAACATACTAGGAATTATCAGAGCACGCTAATAAGATGAGAAAGGGAAGTGACTAAGACACCATTCACTACTGTCATTCATTAGGAAAATATAACAAGGTCAGACAGAGGAATAGAAAACAACAATTTCTTTGTCCTTGGTCAGATACTGACCATTCAAGGTAAAGTCTATTTTTATTCCAATGAGCAATGACAATTTTCCAATTAATGATTTAAGGAAAAACTTTTTTAAAATAATGTTAATTCATTAACCAATCTATGCTAACAAGACTACATAGTTATGAAAAAGAATAAAGAGTTATACATGGAAACATTTAAGCTAAAACTGTGGAAGGTGCATAATGAGCTGTTATATTACAAGACCACCCTTCAAGCACTGGAAAAACTTCCACCAATTTTGTATGATTTTTACAGGTTTTTAATATTCACATTCTACCATGAGTATGATATAGAGAACAAAAGAAAAGATACCAGAGCTTGGATTTTGTCATCCCAAGACAACAGACCTCTTCATTTAAAAGGTTAAAAGAGAGATTATCCTGATTCTTTAACTGAAAAATTACCAAAACTGATGAGATTTATAGTTTTCTTTCTTGCCTGGAAGACAGGTACTTAGTAAAAAGGTATAATGACTGCCTTTACATGCTCTGGGCTTCTCAGTTGGCTCAGCAGTAAAGAATCTTTCTAGAGTGCAGGAAACCTGGGTTTGATCCCTGGGTCGGGAAGATCCCCTGGAGAAGGGACTAGCTACCCACTCTAGCATCTCTGCCTGGAGAATTCCATGAACAGAGGAGCCCAGCAGGCTACAGTTCATGGGGTTGCAAAGAGTTGGACATGACTGAGTGACTAACACTTACCACACTCTACATACGTCTCACGTGAAAATAAACTTTATTATTTAAATACTAAGCTCTTGTACCTGGATGAATATGTAATTATTATTATTGTGACTGAACTACAGAGATTAATCAAGACAACATATTTATTACAACAAAGTAAAATTCAGATAAAATGAGAAGAATTCAATTGAAAATACATGTAAAAAAAGTATTAGTGTTAATTAAGGATACTTTTAAATAAAGCAGTCGTTAAACATCTTTTAATTGTGTTACTCCAAGAACATGTGAGAAAAAAGAAATACGGAGGAAAACACATCTTTGAAAACCATGTGAGATGAGTAAGCTAGCAAATAACTAATCAAGCCTAGTTATATTTCATTAAAGCTCTAGCTTTTATTACCAGTCACTTATTTTCAATGAAAGCATCAAAGGAGTTCAAAAGTTAACACAGACACAAAAAATTGTGGGAAGTCGCCAGTAACACCTACTCCACATCAAACAGGAAATGAGTGCAGGCACTGAGAGTCTTAATTAAAGCATAAGTATGAAGCAAAAAGGTATTCTCAATTATGAAAAGTCACAAAAAAGTAAAAACTTAACCAGAAGAGTTTACTATAAAAAATATAAAAATCTGGGGAAAGATATTTTTTGGTATATCTTGTAGGTATTTTTAATTTTTTTACCACACTCAAAGTTAAGAAATATCTTTATGACCTTACAAACATTTCAAGAGCCATCATTTACTTTTACCACACATGATAATCTCATTTATTTTCTATTCTTTCCTTTTTTTATCCTGTTACATCCTTGTTGTTGTTGTCGAGTCACTAAGTCATGTCCGACTCTTTTGCAACCCCATGGACTATAGTCCTCCAGGCTCCTCTGCCCATGAGATTTCCCAGGCAAGAACACTGGAGTGGGTTGCCGTTTCTTTCTCCAGAGGATCTTCCTGACCCAGGGACTGAATCCACGTTTCCTCATTGGCAGGCAGGTTCTTTACCACTGAGCCACCAGGGAAGCCCTGGTTACATCCAACTGAATTCTTATTTCATAATCTACCAATGACTCTAACCTGCAATTTGAAAACATTATTTCATGGCACATACAGACCAGACCATTAATGTTCAGTCTTGAAAGTTCTAATTTAGGAGGATCAGGGATTCCAGTTTAAAAAAAAAAAAAAAAAGGAGAGTTCTCAGAACTATAGAAGAGACAAATAAGCCAAGCCGCAAGGAGATTTTGGAGAGAGAGATGCACTTATCCAATGGAAAAACAGTCTGATTCTGTATTATGTCATTTGTAAACCTAAACAAAAACTATAAATATGGCTAGTAAATTAGCTTTCCTTAGATATCTGAAAACTGTTCCAAAGAGGTAAAGGGAGAGATCAGTACAGGAGGGTATGTGCAATCAAGTACACATCTTGGTGAAATTTACTGTTTTTCTCAAGGAGGAGATATCTTAGTGAATGGTGTCAGTGCTCCTCTAAGTATGGGAAGATGCAAGAAACTGGGTTCATAAACTTTCCCCTAAAAACGTCTGTCTGCAGGCCTCTGTCCTGCCAGTTTCGCCAGAGCACAGAGTGCCTCGTGATCTTCACTGTGAACTTCTTTCAGGGTATACCAGAGGTCGGCGACTGAAGCAGCTGATGACTTGATTCTGAAGTTGGGCAAGATTCTTTACAACCCCTTCCCTTTCTGTCTTAACTTCAACCAAGGTTTAGTAAGCATTTTGTGACAAATTTGCCCCCCGGGAGCAGGAAGGCTCATTCCCAGATCAGCAAAGATTTCACTGATAGGCTTTCAATGTGCTATTACTGAACTAAGCCCAGTTAACAGTAGCCAAAATCTCCAGACCACCTGTCTTACTAGTCTGTTATGGTCCAAGAAATGGTTCCTTTCCGTTGCTTCTTCCCCCTGCTGCTAAGTCACTTCAGTTGTGTCTGACTCTGCGCGACCCCATAGACGGCAGCCCACCAGGCTCCCCCATCCCTGGGATTCTCCAGGCAAGAACACTGGAGTGGGTTGCCATTTCCTTCTCCAATGCATGAAAGTGAAAAGTGAAAGTGAAGTTGCTCAGTCGTATCCGACTCTTAGCGACCCCATGGACTGCAGCCTACTGGGCTCCTCCGTCCGTAGGATTTTCTAGGCAAGAATACTGGAGTGGAGTGCCATTGCCTTCTCCCTACTAGAGTTATAATCGTTGAGCTTATAGTACTACATAGTTGGTCAATTATTTCAGGTTTCCTAATCATCACTAATTTACCTGAGGTCAGTGACACATTTGGTAGTGCAAAAAACAATAATCATGTAAAATAGGCAGAATACAAATAATATAGCTAGTAACATTGATAAGGACATCAGTAAGTATTTAAGCTAAAGACTTTCATCAGGTGCAACCCAGTGTTTCCCCAGGTCATCTGACCAGTTTGTTTTACATCAATTGCTATCTTTAGGAGAAATAATATACTGGCTTCATGCACAAAAGTGAAAGTGTTAGTCACTCAGTTGTGTCTTTGCGACCCCATGGAGCATAGCCTGCCAGGCTTCTCTGTCCATGGAATTCTCCAGGCAAGAATACTGGCATGGGTAGCCATTCCCTTCTCCAGGGGATCTTCCCAACTCAGGGGTCAAACCTGGGCCTCCTGCCTTGCAGGGGAATTCTTCATCATCTGAGTTCACTAAAGATGTCTGCATGTACAAGGTAATCAACCTTGGGTAATCAACTCCAGACTGGATTGAGAAAGGAATGTTATCTTTAAAAGAGTAGCATGACTGGTGCCAGGAGAAAAATCGATCTTTGTTGTTGAGGAGGTATTTGTCTGGTTAACCCATATACAAATGCATAGTGCACACTAGAGGTGACATAGGTGGCCAAAAGGGGCAGAGAAAAAGTTTATGTTTAAATGTTCTTTGTCTAGCAACTCACTCCAGTATTCTTGCCTGGAGAATTCCATGGACAGAGGAGCCTGGCAGGGGGTCACAAGGGAGTCCATGGGGTCACAAAGAGTTAGACATGACTGAGTGACTAACATTTTCACTTTCACTTCTCTGGCATAAAATATGAATATTTATTTCATCATAACCATAATATAAAAACATTGCAATCCCTAAAGCACTTGACTGCTCCTTTCAGAATTTCCATCAAGTACATTCCATAATGTTTAAAATTAATGTGGATCACAATAAACTGTGGAAAATTCTGAGAGAGATGGGAATACCAGACCACCTGACCTGCCTCTTGAGAAATCTGTATGTAGGTCAGGAAGCAACAGTTAGAACTGGACATAGAACAACAGACTGGTTCCAAATAGGAAAAGGAGTACATCAAGGCTATATATTGTCACCCTGCTTATTTAACTTATATGCAGAGTACATCATGAGAAACCCTGAGCTGGAAGAATCACAAGCTGGAATCAAGATTGCCGGGAGAAATATCAATAACCTCAGATATGCAGATGACAACACCCTTATGGCAGAAAGTGAGGAGGAGCTAAAGAGCCTCTTGATGAAAGTGAAAGAGGAGAGTGAAAAAGTTGGCTTAAAGCTCAACATTCAGAAAACAAAGATCATGGCATCTGGTCCCATCACTTCATGGGAAATAGATGGGGAAACAGTGGAAACAGTGGCAGACTTTATTTTTCTGGGCTCCAAAATCACTGCAGATGGTGACTGCAGCCATGAAATTCAAAGACACTTACTCCTTGGAAGAAAAGTGATGACCAGCCTAGACAGCATATTCAAAAGCAGAGACATTACTTTGCTGACTAAGGTCCGTCTAGTCAAGGCTATGGTTTTTCCAGTGGTCATATATGGATGTGAGAGTTGGACTGTGAAGAAGGCTGAGCGCCGAAGAATTGATGCTTTTGAACTGTGGTGTTGGAGAAGACTCTTGAGAGTCCCTTGGACTACAAGGAGATCCAACCAGTCCATTCTGAAGGAGATCAACCCTGGGGTTTCTTTGGAAGGAATGATGCTAAAGCTGAAGCTCCAGTACTTTGGTCACCTCATGCAAAGAGTTGACTCATTGGAAAAGACTCTGATGCTGGGAGGGATTGGGGGCAGGAGGAGAAGGGGATGACCGAGGACGAGATGGCTGGATGGCATCACTGACTCCATGGGTGTAGGTCTGAGTGAACTCTGGGAATTGGTGATGGGGTCGCAAAGAGTCGGACACAACTGAGCAACTGAACTGAACTGAACTACTTTTTATTCAAAATTGCTTTTATTTTACTAATTAAAATTACAATGGCATCATTTTCTTTCACTTTGTTATAAGTATAAAATATTTCAATTTGCTTATAATTTAAACATGCTTTTGTTTATGTTTTGGCCTAGAAAGAGAACCACCATTTTTTAATAATGCTTTCATTAAAAAATGAAATTGAAATTCCAAGGTGAATGATAAATTAACTTTGGGACACAGTACATGTAATTTCAGGATTTCATCTAGGAGCTAGGGCAAAACTGTTAAGCCTATGACCAAAAGCTAGAAGGACTGGAGTTAAAGACACCCATAGGTGTTCACCTTACAGTGGCAGAGCTAGGCATGAAGAATTTTAGAAAAGTAGGTAGAACCAGAGAAGGATGAGACTGACAAAATCAGATAAGACTAAGCACAAGAGAAGGCAGTGGCACCCCACTCTAGTACTCTTGCCTGGAAAATCCCATGGGTGGAGGAGCTTGGCAGTCCATGGGGTCTCGAACAGTCAGACATGACTGAGCGACTTCACTTTCACTTTTCACTTTCATGCATTGGAGAAGGAAATGGCAACCCACTCCAGTATTCTTGCCTGGAGAATCCCAGGGACAGGGGAGCTTGGTGGCTTCTGGGGTCGCGCAGAGTCGGACACGACTTAAGTGACTTAGCAGCAAGCACAAGAGATACACAGAAAGCAATGAAATTTCTATAGCAATAAGAAAGGAAAGGATTATTTTACTATAGAAGGGGGAAGAAAGGGGACATAGTGTGAAAAGGAAGAAAAAGAAACATACATTTGGTAATAAACTAGTAGAGACTACATCTAACATAATCCTTACAACAAGCATTATTTTAGAGATAAAGAAACTGAGACCAGGAAATGTACGCAAAATCCTGTACACTTTTAGGATTAGAACCCAAATCTAACTCCAACATTTGCATTCTCTTCACTTCAAATCTTTGCTCCCTCCTTGGAGAGAGAGGATCTGGAAGGTGCAGCGAGAATCCAAATTTCACAACAAACGATGTGAGTGGGGGCATATTATGACAAATGAGAAATCGAAATTAGCCTACTTTATTTAGAATGTTGGGTCTACTATACAAGTCTGAGAAGCAATGTAGAGATTTCTTTCATAAAACGGAAGCCCCTGAAACAATGGATATAAAAACAACTAGTTTAATGCTTAAAAACACCATCAATAAATGGTAATTGCCATCACTTATTATCACTAGTCACTTTCCATATCGCCATTATGTGCTAAGTTCTTCTGATGAACACCATTGTGGTTAAACAATTGAGATTTCTATGTGTTTCTTTCATCTGTATTTAATTTGTTCAAGCCTTTTGAAATATTTCAGAAAATGTGTTCCCCTTCTTGCCAGTAATTTAACTTCACCTTCATAGAAAGCTTCCATATCAAGAGTTAAACTGACTTTGACAGCTCAATCTCAAATTTTAGAGAAATTGAAAACCAGGTCAAGTATTTCCACTTCCCCAGATAAAAATGTTTCAGACTCCATTTTCACAGCAGGAAGTACAGAGAAAAATGATTTTTTAAAATTAACAATTGGAGTTATGACATTTTTGGTAAAGGTTCTAAAAAACAAAGAGCATTTTTAAAATGGCACATTGACAGTCAATTTGAAATCTGTCAGGTGTGATAACCTAAAGTGGCTGAAAAGAATTTAGAATTTAAGTAAAAGAAAAGGTAACAGAAAACCATTGAAGAAAAAGAACCAGAAGCTCTCCAATCTATTCTGATTCCCCTAATCACAGCATCATCAAAAAGCTTTTTCTCTTACATGAAGATGTCATTGTCATTGGACGCACAGTGTGTGACTGCTCCGTCGTGTCCAACTCTTTGCAACCCCATGGACTATAGCCCACCAGGGGCTCCTCTGTCCCTAGAATTTTGGGGGGAAAAATATTGGAGTGGGTTGCCATTTCCTTCTCCGGGGATCTTCCTGACCCAGGGATTGAACCCACATCCTCTGTAGCTCCTGCACTGGCATGCAGATCCTTTACCACTAAGCCACTTGGGGAGATATCCATCCCCAAGACTTTTTCCCTTGACCCCTGCATTTCTCTACAGGCTATCCCTTCCATAGCCTCAGTTATCACCCCTGAATAATATTTCCCAAATCTTTCAATTGCCCCCATCCCACATCTCCATAATGCTTCAACTCAGATTTCCAAGTATCTATAGATTTCTTTTTGGATGACAATAAGCTCATTTTTTTCTGAAATAAAATTCATTATTTTTTCCTCCAAACTAGCTCTTGTATCTGACTTTCCTATTTTGATGGTGGCCTATCAACATTTCTAGTCAACAGATTTTAAACCCCAAATTCTCAAGATTTGACTTCAAACACTCTTTGGGACCCCAATTTCCAAACAAGCTCAGCAAATTCCACCTCTACTCTTTCATTTGCCTACTTATCCCTTCAGCTTCTCTCTTCTACCTTTCATTCTTTTATATCTGTCTGCTGCTTTCCATTCCAACAAGACCTTCAAGCATAAAGCTTTCATTACCTGTCACCCAGATTAGTGAAATCCTTTCCACTGCCTCCTTGTTTTTTCATCTCCATTCTAATCTGTCCTATGAAACACCACAAGATCATTTCCCTAAGGCACAATTCTCATTACATCACTCCTCTCTCCAAAAACCTTCTACAGCTTTTCAGGACTTATTCAATTAAGGACAAAAGCATCATGCATTTAATGTGTATTCAACCCAATTCATGCTCCAGCAACAATGTACCATTCGTACTTGTTTTAGAACAAGGACTTCACTTTTTTTCTACCCATGTTCTATCTTCTAACTGGGACCTCCATTATGCTACACATCAAGTTCCTATCCATGTAAAAACAGAAATATGTTCAGTGGAAAAAAAATAGATACAAAAATATCTGAACATTGTTTTAAAAAAAAGGTAAGTTGCCTATCATTTCATGTAAAATGCAAAAGACTGGTAATATCCAATATAAGCAAGGATGTGGAGAAATAAGTGCTCTTATACAGTGAAGAGTATAAATCACTGCAATATTTTTGGAGGAAATGTAACAATCTCCTACTGAACTAAAATATGTTTAACCTTTGACTGAAGAATTTCACTTCTAGGAATTTATCCTACAGAAAAAAAAAAAAAACCCACACAACAAACAGCACAGGAAATATATTCGATTTTTTTAAACTTTATATGGAGTATATTTTATATAAATTCAAATTACTCTGTTGTATGGGGGCAGGAGGAGAAGGGGACGACAGAGGATGAGATGGCTGGATGGCATCATTGACTCGATGGACGTGAGTCTGAATGAACTCCGGGAGTTGGTGATGGACAGGGAGGCCTGGCGTGCTGCGATTCATAGGGTCGCAAAGAGTCGGACACAATTGAGTGACTGAACTGATACCTGAAATTAATATAATATTGTAGGCCAATTATACTTCAATTTTTAAAAAAGAAAAAGAAAAGGCCACACAGTTATGCAAGGATTATTTGTAATAACAAAAATTTAAGACAATTTAGGTGTTTACAAAAATATTCTATGCTATGCATGCCCATGCTTGGTCTCTCAGTCATGTACAACTATTTGCCACCCCATGGACGGTGGCCCATCCTCTGTCTACAGGATTTCCCAGGCAAGAATACTGGAGTGAGTTGCCATTTCCTTCTCCAGGGAATCTTTCCAACCCAGAGATTGAAACTGTGTCTTCTGTGTCACCTGCATTGGCAGGTGAATTCCCATCCCATCACCTGGGATGCCCCTTATTCTATGCTATCCCCAAATTCTAAATGATGTGTACCCACCATTATGTATAACTTAAGTAATCAACAAGGATATCTATATAGCATAGAGAACTATACTCAATATTTCATAATAATCTATAAGGGAAAAGAATAGATACATATAAACATATATATGTGTATAAATATAACTGAATCACTTTCCTGTACACTTAAACTAACACATCATTGTAAACCAACTATAACTTTAATAAAATATAAAATAAAATACTGTGTATCCATTTAAAAGAATGAAATAGATTAAATAATGACAGGAATAACAGCTAATATTTACTGACTGCTTTCTAGGAGGTAGAAATTCTTTTAAATGCTTTGCAAATATAAACTCTTTTCACAAACTCCTAAGACGTGAATCTACACGCACTTAGGTGGAGACATGCTCATGCCATAGTGATGAATGAAAACAGCATACTACAAAAGGATACTTAAGTTACGTACAAAAGAAAAGAGAAAAGAAAAAACACCATCCTTTAACCATTTCTCAATAGCGGTCACCCCCAGAAGACCGTAAAGAAACATTAAATAAAGTGTAAGATGTTTAGAATCTTTTTTCAATTTTCAAATATTCTGTATTACTTTTACTGTTTTTTGTTTGTTTTGTTTTCATAAAACCTCCACACCTCTTTCAAGGTCCATTTAAAATGCTATCAAACACTGTCCTATGAGACAGTGTATACTAAGGACTCTGAAATCGCATAGACCTAGGTTTGAATCCAGCAGGCAACACCTTAGTGACTGACCTTGGGCAAATTATTTAACCTCACTGGGCAAAATGTCTTATTTTGTTAGACTATGATACCAATATTATGAGCCTTGGTGACGATTAAATACAATAACATCTGTGAAACATTTAGCACAGTGTCAACCATAAACCAGATCTTCCATAAAATCCTTTCTTCCTTGGAATATTGCCTAATTCCACCAACCTTTAATAACTTGTCTCTTCTGGGAGGCTCCATAAGCTGAAGTTTTTTGCTAATAAAAAATGTTAATGCATTTTTCTGCCACAACGATTGACTTGTCTTAAGGAAGCAAAGGCATCCTACTCCTTGATTTCCTTTCACAATGACTAAGCAGACAACCTTGAAAATAGCACTCAACGCAATGCAACAGTGTGATTTCCAGAGAATCTGACATTACCTAAGCGGACAGGTGTGAAACAGAAGATAGGATCAGCAAAAAGAATCAACATTTTGGTTTATTAAAAGATTTAGTAGAACTCTTCCCCTTAAAAAAAAAAAAAAAGTCCTCCAAAAAGTCAAGCTCGTTGTTTTCAGTAAATCAACAGACCAAGTTTTAGCCTCCCACTTCTGCACTATCCAAGTAAACATTCAAAGCTTTCTTCCACCTTTTCTCTAATTCAAAGAAGAAAATATCTGAACTAAAAGTTTAGCTTTATAAAGAATTATTTTTGCTAATACATTTACAAACTGAAAACTACCCCCTTTACCCCAAGACAGCATGACAAGATATTAAAAAAAAGATTAAAGGCAGAGGTAACACCTCATCACCCCAGAGCCTCTCTGAAATTCTAAAGGCACACCAGAACTGGGGGTGGGGGAGCTAAGATTGCTAAATTAAAAGACACTTTAAAAATCAAATAAAGGATGCCATTCGGTTAAGTAAAAAGGGAGTTTCCATTGCTAAAAATTAAGGGCAAAACACTGATGCATGAATAAAGTCAGTGCTTTTCATGATCCCAAATATGTCTCATGGGATTAAAGCTCTGTAGTCAAAAGTCATGGGACATATTAACCTAACTCGCTAGCGAACACTCATTAGCTCAACACAAGCTCACAAGCTCCAGAACACAGTTCATTAATAAGACATCCATCCTGTGTCTCCGACAGCCCGGGTTAGCACAAGCGACTGCTCTCTCAGTACAGTCACTGAGCTGGAATTAATTCTTAAGCGCCTTGCAAAAAACTCTGGCAGAAAGAAAACAGGAGACACTCACCTTGAGAAGCAAAGGCAGCCTATCCAACTTCCGGTTTTGTTAACAACTTGTATCTCTTTCTCAGCAGCTGGGTGGACCAGCTTACCCATAAGAAGAGAGTTTCCCAAACTAAGCAGCAAAACAGGATTTGCAAGACCGGCACTAGTCTCAGGACTCTGTTTCTGAGAATTAACCCTTCTGTCCTACACAAAGAAACAATTTTACCATTACCAACTAATCACTGATTCACTGAGAAAATTAAATTTTTGTCTTTAACTATAAAACCATTTGAAATACAACCTTCTCTGTATAATGCTAAGTAAAGATAGAAAACCTGTTTGTGCTTAGGTAAGGGTTGCCAGCTTTAGCAAAATAAAGCTTAGGATGTTAAATTCAAATTTCAGATAAACAACTAATCATTCATTAATATAAGTATTACCCTATGCAATACTGATGACACACTTATATTAAAAAATCATTCATTGTTTCCCTAAAATTCAAATTTGCCTTCCATTTTATCTGACAGGTCTTCCCTAATTGCTCTATTGGTAAAGAATCCGCCTGCAATGCAGGAGATCCCGGTTTGATTCCTGGGTTGGGAAGATCCGCTGGTGAAGGGATAGGCTACCCACCCCAGTATTCTTGGGCTTCCCTTGTGGCGCTGTAGAGACCAGTCTGGGCAGCCTGAGGTTGTAAAAATTGTTTCTAGCCCTGATTTGTTCCCTAGCCTGTAATCATTCTACCATGAGAGGCACCACTAGGGACATAGGTATGAGAACAGTGTCTTCTGACTTCTTCGGGAGCATTCCAGGGAACAAGGAGAAAGGTTAAAAATTTATTAGGGGCTCTAAAGAAACAGACCTGCACCCACGGGCTCTTTGTTAATCTTAAATCAGGGCTATTGTCTTAAGAGGAAAGAAAAACAAGGGGATCATACTCGCATCTTAAGAATACAGCCCCCCAAGAGTCAAGTTAAAAGTTGATTGCCTCGGGCCATTCAACTAAAGCAGCATAATTGTAGGTTAGTTAGCTATTTAGCCTAATAACGAATGAACCTATCCCCGGAAAGGCCACAGTTTGTAAACCAATCAAAACACTCCATCTCAACTGCACCTGTTTTGATTTTTTGCTTATAAACTGCTCTGTAACAATTGTTCGGGGTTCATCTCCTCGGGTGGAGATTGAACCCCGGCGCGTCGGCTTAATAAATCCTCTTGCTAATTGCATCGAGTCCGAGTCTCGGTGATCTTGGCGACGACGGGTCCTGGGCAAAGACCGGGAGGTCTAACAGTGCAGCTGGTGAAGAATCTGCCTGTGCAATGCGGGAGACCTGGGTTCCATCCCTGGGCTGGGAAGATCACCCAACCATCCTGGGTTGGGAAGATCACCTGGAAAAGGCCACTATTCTAGCCTGGAGAATTCCATGGACTGAATAGTCCATGGGGTCACAAATGGTCGGACATGACTGAGTGACTTTCACTTAGCTTAGTTTAGTTTAGCTTAGTTTATCTGGCAACCTTATCTAGGGAATAACAATATTGGCAGACTATTTCAATTAACTACAAAAAGTGTAATAGAATCAGACTGTATTAAAATGAAACCTTTGAAAGTGCAAGTGACATAATGCAAAAGAATTCTTTTATTATGCAAATTTTACTTTGGGGCTTCCCATGAGGCTCGGTGGTAAAGAATCCACCTGTCAATGCAGGAGACTTAAGAGTCGTAGGTTGGATCCCTGGGTTGGGGGGAAGATCGCCTGGAGGTGGAAATGACAACCCACTCCTGTATTCTTGCCAGGATAATCCCATGGACAGAGTTGCCTAGTGGGCTACAGTCCACGGGGTCGCAAAAAGTTGGACAGACTCAGGCTGAGCATGCACACCTTGGAATTTAGGAGTTTTGTTTGTTTTTGTTTCTTTTTAAAGTCTTTAAGCTTTGTTTCGCCAAGGTTTTTTTGTCCAAAAAAAAAAAAAAAATCAGGGCTAGGAAAAGACAGTAGTAAATACCTCAGACCATGACTAGTATGTGCAGACTGAAAAACAGACTGTCACACATGCCTTGACTTGTGATCACTAGTTGGCGATCACATTAGTAAATTTTCTAAAACTATTTCAAAAAAGGAAAAGAGTAGGGGAAGAACACATCACTTTAATCTTTAGGAACTTGCCACAAATTAACAAAAGCCCCCTCTAGAGGATTTTAGAGAGAAGCTTTAAATAAAGAAGACTGATTTTCTATCCTAAAGCTGCTTGGAACGTGAATGAACTTAAACTGAGTCAGTTGAACTTCAGTTCTTCCATATTAAGGGTCGAGTGGTGACATAACTTTCTCAGTTATAATTAGACTCTCCAGGAATAGTCCCCAGTGAACACTTTACATGCCAAAAGCATGACAAAAAGTCTATAAAACAAACAGTTCTTAGAATATGCTATCAATCTTTCATCCTAAAGCACTCTTAGAAAGCAGTATGATGTGGCAGAAAAAACTGAATGGAGAGGTTTAGCACTATCTAAAACCACCTTTTCCAGGCTTATCATTTCCCTTAAGGCCCCCAGTCCTAATTCCCCTTATCATTCCCTCCCAGAAGCCCACCTCTTCAGCTACTTGTCAGCTGCCAGAAAAGAAACGCTATTTATTAAAGTCTTCAATGGACCTTGGACTCTGAGAAGTAGATACCAGCCCATTGGATCCCACTCTCAGGTCTCTAAATTAGCAGTTCTCAAATTTTGGGGTTTCAGGACCCGTTTGTAACTCCTAAAAATCATTACAGCCCCTAAGAGATGTTTGATTATGGGGGTGATATCTGTCAATATCTATTGTATTAAAAAAATTTTAATGAGATATATTTAAATACTTATTCACAAATTCCACATATTTATTTATGGACAAATGACAATAATGCACTCATCACATGCAATTTTTTCTCACTCTTAATACTTTTTTCCTCTTGCTGTTACAAGTGTTTTTCAAATATAAGAATTCAGTGAGAAGAGTAGTATTGTTTAAATTTTTACAAATTTCTTCTGTGCCTGGGTTAATAAAAGACAGCTGGATTCTCATGCCTGCTTCTCCATTCAGTCCATTGCAACCCAATACAACACATCATGCAGTCACTGGAAAAATCCACTGCATACTCATATGAGAATGAGAATGAGAATGAATAGGCAAATAAAGTATAGCATAAACAATAATAACCATTTATTAGGCTTCCATTTTGAACAAGCACAGGAATTGTATCTAAGTCTCACAAGGACTCTAGGTAAAAGGCATTTGTCATGGACATACTGCAGCTGAGAAAGCTAAGGCTGTGCCTGGCTAAGTAAATAGCCCAAGGTGAAGGTGAAGTCGCTCAGTCGTATCCGACTCTTTGCGACCCCATGGACTGTAGCCCACCAGGCTCCTCAGTCCATGGAATTTTCCCAAATAGCCCAAAGTCAGGCAGAAAAAAGTGGCTGACAGGGATTTAAGTCAGAGCTACTGACTCTCCATATACTGAGTCCCACTGCCGAGTATGAATGAGGGTGGATGGGCCAAATGTATACATCTTCCTATTGCAATCAGCATGTCATTAAAAATTACATTCAGTTAAAACATCTTCAATTGATTAGACCCTGCCTCAATTCCATAAAGGGTTTTCCTGACAGCTCAGTTGGTAGAGAATCTGCCTGCAATGTAGGAGACCTGGGTTCAATCCCTGGGTTGGGAAGATCCCCTGGAGAAGGGAAAGGCTACCCACTCCAGTATTCTGGCCTGGAGATGTCCATGGACTATACAACTCCATAAAACCAAATCCACTGTCTAAAATGAACTTATTTTCACTCAGTCTTTAATTATATCTCATCAAATTTCATCCAAACTCATCCCCTTTTCTCTATCTCCAGTGCCTTCATTCTGGCTTACATCCTCATTACTTCTTAGCAGGACTATGGTCAATATCTACTAAGCACCTCCAGTTTCTCATTAACTTAATAAACCATCCCACATGCTATCATATTAATCTTCCTAAAGTATAACTCATACCATGTAATTCTCAAAAAACCTTCACTTACTACTTACTACTAAATGAATGTCCATATTCCATAGACTGATGGTCAAATGAAATATCTGTAAATCACAGTGCCTGCCACAAAAGTATTTGTAAATGAAACATCCCATCTTCCCATGCCTCACAATAAGAAATTGTTTAAAATTACCTGTAAACTTCTGACCAAGCTCTGTTCATTAAATCCACATTTTATATGTTCCCTGACAACACAAAGCCATTCTCAGCATTAGATTAGTAGTAGCAATATTCTTCTTCATACTTTTCTTCCCACCAGTTCCAGGTCACTTCACAGTATGCTCCTCTAAACACAGCCTACTCCTTAAATTACTCAACATAATGTGACTTCTCTATGATGAATAGTATCTGCCACTTCACCCAATCCCTGGCTAGAATTATCTGTGTCTTCAAAAGGTAACTAACATTGTTACTGAGATCCAGTCTTGACTTATTTAGGTAAAATTAATCTCTTGAAAAAAAATCTTTATTTTCACCATAATTTCTTTTCACTATTATAAAAAACTTGGAGATGATTGACGTCAAAAAAGTCTACTCCAATGTTAATACACAGAGGATAACTCTTTGTGGCTTAGGATGTTGCATTCTGATAATAATTCTTTTCCAGTGAGATATTTCCTTGTTGTGCCACAATGTCCTGCTCTTTGTAGAAAGTCTAAGCCTTCCATTACTCCAGCTATTAATATAGAAGTGCTGTCCTACCTATTACTAATGATAATCCAAAAAATACCACTGCACATTTCCAAAGTTGCAGCAGGAAGCAGACATAAGGTATGAGAGTGGCTCCACTGTGTAAGGCTGTGATTAGATGAGTCACTCCCTATCCCAAAGGAATGAAGCATTTTGCTTTTGAAGAAAATAAATGCCAACAGGGGAAAGACTTAGAGTATTACCCCATTTTAGTAATAGTTCTGCCTCTTCAGGCTTCCCAGGTGGCACTAGTGGTAAAGAATCTGCCTGCCAATGCAGGAGACATAAGAGATGCAGGTGTGAACTCTGGGTCAGGAAGATCCCCTGGAGGAAGGCATGGCAACTCACTCCAGTATTCTTGCCTGGAGAGTCCCATGGACAGAGGAGCCTGGTGAGCTACAGTCTATAATACAACAAGGAATTGGACATGACTGAAGAGACTAGCAAGCATGCATGCCTGCTTCTTCGGGTTGATAGGTAAACTAGAGAAGCTGAAAAGGCAAAGGAGTGTGGTGAAGAGCACTAGATCATTTTAGACAAATCACTTATCCTCTCTGCTCTCATTACCTCAAAAGTAAAAGTGAGGGGTTACATCCAGAATCACATATTCTCTAAGGTCTCATGTCAAATTCTGAGTGCAGTTTCTGGTGGCCAAGAAGAGGCACGTAATGGACCAGTAATATATTAGATTTTTAGGTGGTCAGTTTTGGCTCAGACAGTAAAGCGTCTGCCTGCAATGTGGGAGACCCAGGTTCAATCCCTGGGTTGGGAAGATCCCCCTGGAGAAGGAAATGGCACCCCACTCCAGTACTCTTGCCTGGAAAAATCCCATGGATGGAAGAGCCTGGTAGGCAACCGTCCATGGGGTCACAAAGAGTCAGACATGACTGAGCGACTTCACTTTCTTTTCTCTCTTTTAAAAAAAATTATCACAATCATCCAACAAATATTTTGTGAAGTAACCTACTGTATCACAAACATTGTACTAGGCACCTACCTATATTTGTACAAAGAGGTTCTAAATCTACTGTAATATATTATGTCTTCCTAGATAGGTGAGAAAGAAAGAAGGAAGGAAGGAAAGAGGGAGGGAGAAGGGGAGAAAGGGAATAAGGAAAGGGCACAATTACCTGGTAAACCCATGTGCCTGTAGACATGCATTCTTGTAGTTTTCCAAACATCTGAGCATGTTCTTTGTCCCATAAGACTCTTGAGAGTCCCTTGGACTGCAAGAAGATCCAACCAGTCCATCCTAAAGGAGATCAATCCCGGGTGTTCATTGGAAGGACTGATGTTGAAGCTGAAACTCCAATACTTCGGCCACCTGATGCGAAGAGCTGACTCATTTGAAAAGACCCTGATGCTGGGGAAGATTGAGGGCAGGAGGAGAAGGGGACGACAGAGGATGAGATGGCTGGATGGCATCACCCACTCGATGGACATGAGTTTGGGTAAACTCCAGGAGCTGATGACGGACAGGAGGCCTGGTGTGCTGCAGTTCATGGGGTCTCAAAGAATCGGACACGACTGAGCAACTGAACTGAACAACGCTGTATGTGTTAAGAAGATAAATTTGGTTCAAGCTTCCATAAACACCTCCACTCTTAGATTTTCAACTTTTCTTGATGTTGATAAACACCCAAAATATAATATAGCCCTCATCTTTCAAATAATAATCAATTCCAGTCTTGTTTTCTTGCTTTCAAGCTAACTGAGCATTTCTCCACTCAAAAACTGAACTCACTCTATTTTTCTCCTAGTCGGCTGAATAATAGTCTCCAAAAAGTTATCTACATGCAGATCTCCAGAATCTATGAAGGTTACAAGGCCAAAACAAGTGCAGAGGGGACGGGAGTGTTGCAGATGTCACTGAGTTGTTATCCTGGATTATCCCGGTGTGCCCTAACTGCAGCCACAAATGTCCCGGAGAGGCGGGAGAGTGCACACAAAAGAAGAGAAGACAGTGGACCCTGGAAGTACACGCTGAAGAAGGACAGCAGCCTCACAGAAACCGGAGAAACAAGGAACAATTTTCCTCTAGAGCCTGTGGAGGGGGTGTGGTTCGCCAGCCTCCTGACTTTGGACTGCTGATCCTGATTTTGGGCTTCTGGTCTCCAGAACCATGAGAGAACAAATTTCTGTTGTTTTAGCTACCACGTTTATGGTGATTTGTGTTGAATAGTAATAAATATTGAGGTTGCAAAGAACAAAGAGTTTTATTGGGGGGGTCTCAGAAATTGCAATTTGGGAGACACAGATTGGCAGAAAACCAAAAGAGTATTCTGGAGAAGAGAAAGTGTCAGGGGCCCACAAAGATAAAAGCCACATGGCCTGCCAAAGAACCATGAGCGCCCCTGACGCAAGGTAGGAAGCCTCTGTCCTCACGGAATCACGAGCTGCTCTAGGGCAAGGGCCAGAGGGCAGATAGGCTGCCAAGAGTCCCCTAGAGTAACAACAGTCCAGCAAGGATGCTGAGTAGGACAAGAATCAAAAGGCCAGGTTCATCCAGGCCAAGACGCACACAATTCACACCTCCTCAGTGGCCTCCTGGTCCATTTTAGAGAGTTTTCTTAGCAAAACCAACTCCATTTTTTTATTTTCCTTTCACATCTGTTGCAGTAGCCACAGGAAACTTGATCAATTTCCCTTTCCAATTTCTTCTTTGTTTTTTCAGTTAGCGGTACCTATTTTCCTCACCACACAAGCTAAACCTGGAGATGACTTTCAACTTTTTGTCTTTTTCATATTTTATAGCTCAGAATTTTTCATCTCAGAGCCACAACCAAATTGTTAGTGGATTATATAATCTAAGTGGTCACAATCAGAAAAAAATGTTAGAGAAATAAAATAGAAAATATCAGGGAAAATACCTTTATATGAAAAGGGTAAGTAATTGCTGTTTCATGAGCTTTTCTGATTATGAGTAGATATGTCCCGATTTGTGAGATAAGATGTATTTCTCACTGTGGGTAACAGCCCCAGATGTTGAAACCAACTGCTTTTCGTCTCCCTGAGTCAATTATCAGTTCCTTCTTTCTCAATATTTTTGGGGATAAAAAAACTTTCTTCTTTTCATATAAAGGTATTTTCTCTGATATTTTCTATTTTATTTCTCTAACATTTTTTTCTGATTGTGACCACTAAGATTATATAATCAACTAACAATTTGGTTGTGGCTCTGAGATGAAAAATTCTAAATTCTTCACAATGGTCTAAGAATAAAACTGACATGAGACAGAAAAACAAGAAAAGTTTAATAACATGTGCCCCTGGGAGAGATGCAGGAAAACTGAGTTACTTGCCAAAATGACCTAAATCCTCACCTTGAATTCCGTCTTCAGCTAAAGACCAATGAAGATGTTGGGAGTAGTAGGTTGGAGACTTTAAAGAGGAGGAAGGTAACTGACATAGAGATAGAAAAGTAAAAATTTGGTAAATGGGCCATGTAGAAGCTATGGGACACAGAGTGGACTTTGACCCCTGGGCCCAGCTGAGTTCCCCCTCAACACCACCCATATCTCTGCGATAGCTCTATTCCGGGAACAGGCAATTTAAATTATTTAGGCAGCCAACAGGTTGTAAAAGAGAGACTTCCTGAGTCTTCTCTTACTTAAAAATGATCAGCCTAAATTAATCCTCATGCCAAAGAGGATTTGGGAGTGGCAAATTTTGCACCCCTATAATACTTATATGTAGGCCTTCTTTCCACAGACTTTAGACTATCGAGGGCCCAATGCAAAAACAGAACATGTAAAAGAAAGCGAATATGGAAAGAAGAAAAAAAAAAACACCAGGCAGTCTAAAAATAGTGAATCTTTTTGTCCATTTGTTGCATAAGCTAATTCACTGATAGCTAACTATCAGTGTGCTAGGCTGGACAGTGTGCCATTGAACAACTGGAGGGAGTCAACAAAAATAATACTCTCAGTAGGTTATGGATTCTCCAGGAACTTTGATAATCCCTATAGGAGGGATTGGGGGCAGGAGGAAATGGGGACGACTGAGGATGAGATGGCTGGATGGCATCACTGACTCGATGGACGTGAGTCTGAGTGAACTCCGGGAGTTGGTGATGGACAGGGAGGCCTGGCGTGCTGCGATTCATGGGGTCACAAAGAGTCGGACGCGACTGAGCGACTGAACTGAACTGATGGAGCAAACTGCTGCCATGTCCGTCCACTGGTTTCCAGCTCTGATAGGCACATGTGCACCGATACTCCCCTCCAGTCTCTTACCTCCCATCATCCAACAACAGAGCTGACTAGTGATCACAGTGATCTGAGTGCTTGGGAGAGTTGCTTAGTAACTAAACACTTCCAGTGTCTTCTCTGGGTCTAAATATTTAACACATTGTTCTTGGATGCCCGCAGCAGGCCAAGTTTGTTCTTCTGTAGCCTAAAAATGAGATATTTTCTTTTACGATGTTGACAATAAGACTCTAAATTCAGAACACTGAATAAATTCCTAACTTGAATCACTCATAACTTTACTTCTCTGAGAGCAAAGGAAGCAACCACCAGAACTGTATCTCGTGAGTCAATTCTGTCGACAGAGAAAAACTGATGGACCCAAGACTGGAACTTTGAGGGGAAGTGGAAGAATTAGAAGAGGTAACATCTATTAGGATGGGAAGATTAGTGGGAAAAGGAAAGAGCAAATTTGAAGGGTGGAAAGCAAGAGCTGAGTGATGGACATTTTAAGTTTTAGATACCATTAAAATAGCCAAGTGAAGCTATCTGTTGGTAGACATGTATGAAAATAAATATTTGAGTCATTGGTACTACAGAGTGAGCATGGATGGAAAAAAGAAGAGATCTGACAAAATGAGCTTCGGAGTTCACTAACATTTAGAGGTTGGGAAGAACAGGCACATATACACATAAGTCTTCCAATTAAATTATTCTGCAATTAAAAACACTTGCCATGACAAAGAAAAAATTGTAGTCCCTTCCTTGATTAATAAAACTCTAGGATAACATGGTCTTAGAGATAATAAATTTCTCTCAAGTTTTCTCTCTCACCGTAGCTGGAATATCCCCTTCTTCAAGGACGTCTCTGCTATTAAGGTCTCTTCACATGCTCATCATTGCATCATGCTCACCCGGATCTAGGATAATCTCTCTCACTGAAAGTCAACTGATTATGAACTTGAACCACATCTACAAAACACCTTCATAGCAATATCTAGCTTAGCATTTGATGGAATAACTGGCGATTATAACCTAGCACAGTCAATTACAATACTGCCGCTGCTGCTGCTGCTGCTGCTGCTGCTAAGTCGCGTCAGTCGTGTCCAACTCTGTGTGACCCCATAGATGGCAGCCCACCAGGCTCCCCTATCCCTGGGATTTTCCAGGCAAGAACACTGGAGTGAGGTGCCATTGCCTTCTCCACAACACCATACTACTATATCTAAAACACAGCTCCATTTAACTCTCCTTCCTTACTCTGCTTTATCTTCTTTCACAGAACTTATCACTACCTGACATTATGTTTATATATTTATTTCTCCATTCGTGTATTGGCGATCTTATTTTCTAGAATGTAAGATCTGTCAGGGAAAGAATTTATCTTTCGTCTCTGATTTTAACCACTTGTTCAAATAATCTCCTATTTTGGACATTGTGTTTCACTCTGCTGCTTTATTATTATGACCAACATTAATATAAACATCTTTGTATATACATACATTCTGGGTCACTTCTCCAATACTTAATTTTTTAAAGTAATCTTTTTAATATCATTTTTATTAATTTTTTCAAGTTGCACTTACAGAAGTATAATTCTAAAAAGAGTTTAATTTTCCCTCTTTAGTGTAGAGTTCTGTGATTTCTGACATATGCATGAAACATATGCAATCATGTAGCCACCACATTCAAGAAATAGAGAGTTCTCATCACCTCAGAAAGTCCCTTTGTGAACCTTTAGTCAACACTTGTCTCACTCCCACCCTAAAGACCATTTGTATTAGTTTGCAAGGACTCCAGTAAGGAAGTACCACAAATTTAATTTCTTAAAGAATAGAAAATTTACATCTCAAAGTCCAAAATCAAGTAGTCAACCAGTTTGGTTTTTTCCAAGGGCTGAGAGGGAAGAATCACTTGCAGCCCTCTCTCCTTTGTTTATAAATGACTGATTTCTTCTTTTGTCTCTTTACATCATCTTCCCTCTATGTATCTGTGTCCACACTTTTCTTTTTAACAAGAACAGTGGTGATACTGAATGCGGGTCTCCCTAAAGGGTTTCCCCGGTACAAACACTATTCCAATAAGGTCACATTCTGAGATCCCAGAGCTAGGACTTCAACATGTGAATTTTGGGGCAACACATAGTATCATTAGTCCACTTTCTCTCCTTACAGATTTGCTTTTTCCAGAATATCATATATATCATACATAAATGAAATCATAGCCTCTATGGCCTTTTGCATCTGGCATCTTTCACTTAGCATAGTTATTTGAGATTCATCCATGTTACATGGATCAGAAGTTCATTCCTTGTTATTGCTGAATAATTTTCCAGTGTATGTATATACCAGTTTGTTCATCCATTCACCACCTGAAAGACATTTGAGCTGTTTCCAGTTTGTGCAATTAGAAATAAAGCCACTATAAATATTTACATCTGTATGTTGAACTTAACAAGAAACTGCCAAACTGTTTTCTACAGTGACTGTACCAATTTTTTTTTCATTCTAACCAACAATATGTGAGGATTTAAACAATGAAGAAAATTTCATTTTGTGACATCATTTGGTAATATATAAGGATATTAATTCAGCATTACAGAAATGAGGGAAGCATGGAGAGTATAGTTTTAACTCAGAGGTTTTCTGCCTACACCACTCCACCCCAAGAAAAGCTCTTTGTAAACAGCTTACTCAGAAAGGAGACATTTTTCTAATTGCAGCAAGTTGTTTATACATATTTAGTTCTTAAAATTTTTAACAAAATAAAACATGGTTTTTAAAATCCAAGTAGTATAGAAGCCTTAGAATGAAAAGCAATGGGCTTCCCAGGTGGCTCAGTGGTAAAGAATCCATCTACCAAACAGGAGATGCAGGTTGGATTCCTGTTTCAGGAAGATCCCCTGGAGAAGGAAATGGCAACCCACTCCAGTATTCTTGTCTGGAAAATCCCATGGACAGAGGATCCTGGAGGGCAAAGTCCATGGTGTCATATAAGAGTTGGACATGACTTAGCAACTGAACAACAGCAACAATAATGAGAAGCAATCATTCTATGTTCTTCTGTCTAGTATCATCAGTTCCCAAACCTAGAGGCAAAATCTTTTATATATATATATCTGCTTTGGTTCTTCTGGTGGTTACTATAATTTTTCTTAATGAAATACTCTTCCTACTATTTCTTGATATATCTTAAGACATTTTAAATTAATTTCCTGCTACTCTGCTCACTTCTTCCCTCTATATGTAGATATTACTATTTTTAGTTCTATGGGGAAGATCCTGTGGCAACCCACTCCAGTATACTTGACTGGAGAATTCCATAGACAGAAGAGCCTGGTGGGCTACATGAAGTTGCAAAGAATCAGACAAGACTAAGCAACTATCACTTTTGCTTTCACTTTTCATTTTCACTGGCTACTTGTTGACTTAATATAATATATAAAATTCTAATAGTCTCAAATACAGACATCAGCCTTTGAATTTCTCCTATAGTAGATGGGGATATAATAGGATCTCTAGCATGCTATATCCATTCTTTTCCCCATCCCCTTCTGTCTTCTGTTAATAACTTGGTCAAGGTGAATAACATTTACATTCTATTCCGTAACCATAATTAAGTCTTGCCTGCTTTGCCTGTAAATTGATTTCAAAATTGAAAACTATAAAGACATCTCAGTTCAGTTCAGTCGCTCAATTGTGTCTGACTATTTGCAACCCCATGGGCTTGCCAGGCTTCCCTGTCCATCACCAACATCTATATTACAATTAGTATTTCAACATTTGTCATTGAAGAGTCAGGATAGATTTCCTAATTTATATCTCCAAAGTCTTGATCCAAGTGCCACTCAGCATGACAATGTACAATACAGACTCTCTTTTCTCACTGCTCTACCCATTGTTATAAATCAGACAATTTTGTGTTGTTTCATATTTGGAGCATTGACTTTTCCATGGTATCTACTGTTTCATTGTTTTGCCTTGGGGTTTCTTAGAATCTTCTTTGTTTCTTATAGGATAAAGAACTCAATGCACTCCACACAGTATCCTTAGTATCATCCAGTTTCTTACGCATTCCATTTATTGGAATCACATAGCCTGATTTGTATTATTCACATTACTCAAATATGAACTCATTTGGTGTTTTTTTCTTTATTTGTTCATTGTCTTCCTTACACACACACACACACACACACCCCACATATACATCAAGTTTCAATTAAAATGTAAATGTCAAGACAGCAGAGATCATCAGTCTTATTTTCCACTGTGCCTAGAATTAGTACATCCACTCACAGAGGGGCTTGATTCACTCTCAAGCTTATTTCCACTGGTACACAAACATGTATTTCTCCCATCTTGACAAAATTTTCCTAGGTTTCATTTCTCCTGCCTAAACTATTCTAATTTTTTATGCTCCCTATTGCAACATAATGTAAGTGTTCCCGTAGTCTTTATATTAGTCTGCTCTGCATAAAAATATTAATATCATAGACTCAGTTCAGTTCAGTCACTCAGTTGTGTCCAACTCTTTCAGCCCCATGAACTGCAGCATGCCAGGCCTCCCTGTCCATCACCATCTCCCAGAGTTCACTCAAACTCACGTCCATCGAGTTGGTGATGCCATCCAGCCATCTCATCCTCTGTCATCCCCTTTTCTTCCTGCCCCCAATCCCTCCCAGCATCAGAGTCCTTTCCAATGAGTCAACTCTATGACTTAAATAACACATGGACATGATTTCTCACAGTTCTGGAGACTGAGAAGTCTAAGTCTAAGATCAAGGTACCAGCTGATTTGGCTCCTGGTTACAGCCTTCTTCCTAACTTGCAGACTATCACTTTCTTTCTATGTCCTCACCTGGCCTTCCCTTGCTGTGAAAGAGCAAGTCTCTCACTTCCTCTGCTTGTAAAGTCACTAATCTCATTCTGAGGGCCCCACCTTTATGACTTAATCTAACCCTAATTACCTTCCAAAGTCTCTGTTTCCAAATACCATCACACAGAGGGTTAGGGCTTCAACATATGAATTTGATGGGACACAAAGGTTCTACCCCTGGCTCCTCAAAATTCATATCCTTCTCATAGGCAATATACATTCATTCCATCCTAACAGCCCCAAAGTCATTCCAGCAAGAACTCTAAAATCTAAAGTCCAAAGTGCCATCTAAATAACATCTAAATCAAGTATGAGTCTCCAAGCATCCTGAGGCATAACTCTCCAGCTGTGAACCTGTGGAACCAGGCAAGTTTCCAAACCAGGCAAGCTTCCAAAATATGCCTGGCCAGGCATAGGATAGATACTAGCATTCCAAAAAGGAGAAACAGGAAAAAAGGAAAAGATGGTAAATCCCAAGCAAATTCAAAATCTAGCAAGGTGAATTTCCCTCATATCTTAAAGTTCAGGAATAATACTTTTTGGTTCAACACTCTATCTTACCCACTTCCTTTTGTAGCTCTGCTGGTGGGGGGGTAGGGGGAAGAGAGGGAAGGGGGAGATTTGAGAGGGTGAGTCATGCCTCCAAGACTCTGCAGGGTAGTCCCAGTCTCATAGCTCCAGAGGGCATTTCTAATCCTCAGGCTGCATTTGGAGGCCAGAGGCTGTCTGCCTCGTTGAGACTGAGGTAGAGGTCCTGAGGATCTCTAAATCATTTTTCCCTCTCTTGGAGAGCAGCACACATTCACAACCAAACAGTCCTATCCTCCTGTCTGGTCAAATCCAAGAAATCCAATAGTCTTCCTTTTGTTAATTTAATTTTTATTTTATTTTGGTGTATAATTGATTTACAATTTTGTTAGTTTCAGATGTATAGCAAAGTTATTCAGTTATACATATACATATTTTCATTCTTTTTCAGATTCTTTTCTTATATAGGTTATTACAGAATATTGAGGAGAGTTCCCTGTGCTATACACTACGTCCTTCTTGATTATTTATTTTATATTGTTATGTATGTATGTTAATCTCAAATTCCGAATTTATCCCTCTCCCCAACCATTTTGCTTTGGTAACCATTAGTTTGCTTTCAAAGTCTGTGAGTCTGTTTCTGGTTTGTAAATAATTTCATTTGTCTCATCTTTTCAGGTTCCAAATGTAAGTGATGTCATATGATATTTGTCTTTCTCTGTCTGACTTACCTCTCTTAGTATGATCATCTCCAGGTCCATCTATGTTGCTACAAGTGGCATTATTTCATTCTTTTTTATGGTTAAGTAATATTCCATCATGACACCACCCTTATGGCAGAAAGTGAAGAGGAACTAAAAAGCTTCTTGATGAAAGTGAAAGTGGAGAGTGAAAAAGTTGGCTTAAAGCTCAACATTCAGAAGATCATGGCATCCGGTCCCATCACTTCCTGGGAAATAGATGGGGAAACAGTGTCAGACTTTATTTTGGGGGGCTCCAAAATCACTGCAGATGGTGGCTGCAGCCATGAAATTAAAAGACGCTTACTCCTTGGAAGAAAAGTTATGACCAACCTAGATAGCATATTAAAAGCAGAGACATTACTTTGCCAACAAAGGTCTGTCTAGTCAAGGCTATGGTTTTTCCTGTGGTCATGTATGGATGTGAGTTAGACTGTGAAGAAGGCTGAGCGCCGAAGAATTGATGCTTTTGGACTGTGGTGTTGGAGAAGACTCTTGAGAGTCCCTTGGACTGCAAGGAGATCCAACCAGTCCATTCTGAAGGAGATCAACCCTGGGATTTCTTTGGAAGGAATGATGCTAAAACTGAAGCTCCAGTACTTTGGCCACGTTATGCGAAGAGTTGACTCATTGGAAAAGACCCTGATGCTGGGAGGGATTGGGGGCAGGAGGAGAAGGGGACGACTGAGGATGAGATGGCTGGATGGCATCACGGACTCAATGGATGTGAGCCTGAGTGAACTCCAGGAGTTGGTGATGGACAGGGAGGCCTGGCGTGCTGCGATTCATGGGGTTGCAAAGAGTCAGACACGACTGAGCGACTGAACTGAACTGAACTGTGACATATAATGAAATAATTATACAACTCATCGTAATGGAGAATCAGTGGGATTCCTGAGCTTGTTTTCCTGCAACTAGAGTGGCTGGAGATACAGATGAAATTTCTCTTGCTCACCCACTGCTCACTGCTCTGAAGTACTGATCTGTGGCCCTGGGGTTGGGGACCCCTGGTATAATGCATCTGGAAACTGACAAATTATCTGACATATTGTGAACTCTTAGCTTTAGGCCAAGCTGCACCACTGCTGGATTTAAGAGTATTCAGGCTTATCTGGGGGGCTACATAGGCAGGCCCCATAAAGCTCCCTTTGTGTGAGGAGCTAAAGTATCACCTGAGAGAGAACTTTTCGCAGAGAAATCAAGCACAATAAAGTTGATCAGGTAACAGACCTTTGGTGGAAGGAGAAGGACAATTCTGAGCACAGAGTGGTAACTGTCAGTTATATTTATTTCCAAAACAATCTCCAAGGACTTATACTGCAGTCCCGTGATGAGGGGAGTGACGTAAGCAAAACCACAAAACTGCATATAGTTACCTATTGTCATATAACAAATTAGCACACATTTAGTGGCTAAAAACAACACACATGTATCATCTCGCAGAACCTAGGTATAGCTCACCAGGTCCTCTGCTTCACAGTCTCCCATGAAGCTTCAATCAAGGTTTCCAGCATCTCATCTGAAAGCTCAGCTGGAGAGGGATCTGCTCCCAGCTTCACATGGTTGTCAGCAGGAGTCAGTGATCTCTGTCCTGCTGGACTGGGGGCCTCCGTTTGTTGCCTGCTGACAGCCAGTAGTTGCCCTAAGTTCATTTTCACTGGGTCTCCCAGATACAGATGCTTGCTTCATGCACTCAAGTCCAGAGGCAGTCAGGGTACTCTGCTAGCAATACGGAAGTTACAGCGTTATGTAATTTAATTATGAAAGTGACACCCAATTGCCTCTGCCATAGTCCGTCGGTTAGAAGCTAGACACAGGTCCCTCCCACAATAAAGGTAAAATAGTGACATGGAGCGTGAATAAAAGGAAACAGATAAGTGGGGACCATTTTAGAGTTTCTCTGCCTCAAACTGATTTCAGAGCTCAAAGTCACTGAAGTCTCAGCAACATTGGTTTAGTACTATTTTAACAGAGTGCTGCAGAAGAGAAGAGTACTTAGTGATGGAACCTCCTTGTGAGTCTGAGAGCGCACAGGAGCTTGAGGGGACTTAGGAGGCAATCTGAGGCTGAAGAGCACTAACACACGGCTTAGGATCAGCCTTAAGAGGGAAATACTCACCTTTGAATTCAGTAAATGTAAGTACCCACATGGTGGCAGTAGATACCAGGAAATTCTAGGTATTAGCCTCACTGAGGTACACTAGGACAAGTTTATCTTCCTAAGCAGCAACTCTTGTTTTCCTTTTTGTCTAATAACGTTTCTTAGAAGTCTCAAGAACTTCCAGGTCCTCTTCAAATGGATATGATAAGGGATTGTCTCCTCCTTTATTTATGTATACTCTACCATAGTCTCCTCAAGCCCCACAAACAGGCTAATCCAGAGAGACTCCCCAGAAACCTCTAGACTAGAAATAGGCACCAGTCTCTTTATTCATGTTTACCCCCAAGTCCCAGAGGGCACAAGCCAAGTGCTCCTAGTAATTTCATCACCATACTTTCATAACAGCTCCAGGGGAGACCTACATGTTCTGTGGCTCAGCAAGCATCCAACTGAGAAATAAAATACCCGTCTCTGGCTTCTTGCAAGCTTAGCAGTCTTTTCAATTAGCTCTCTCAATGCTCTGCTGTGTAGATCTGATAGATTCAGCCCTGGGGAAAATGATTGAGGGAAGAAATGAAAAGAACAAAGATTCTGGAGTTATGATCAGTTTGAATAGACTCCTTTTCTATAAGAATACCCTCATAAATCAGCTACTACTGGTGCTCCAGATCCTAGGTAGCCCTAAAGCAAAGCCTGTTATGCAGGAAAAAATTCTGAACTAAAAACAAGCACCTCCATTAGATTCATCAACAAGAGAGCAAAAAAGGTGGTCTGGATCAATTCCAGCCTCACTCTCACCTGTTCCTAAGTACTGATAAGAAGAACACTAGGATTTCTGTACAAATAAAAGGAGGGCCTTGAGGGAAATGGGCCAGAACTGCTGCTATAATAGGCCTGTAGGTTCCCATGTTCTGTTCTATGGCACTAATGGGAGCTATTTCCACCCCAAACTTTAGAAATGTTTAGCCTCAATTACTTCTTTTTAAATATTAGGGTTTTTAAATGTTTCACAACTGGAGATAAGTGGGCCAACGCAGTGTTCTTCACACCCTCAGGCAGCCTCTATCCATCTAATGCAGCTGTCTGCTGAAATCTGCCAACAGGACAGTTAAAAATAGATGGCAGCTTCCTTAAAAGAGTTGCATGATTGATTTATACAGTCTTCCATAGTTATTTGTCTAGCTCAGTTATCTCCAAACATTTTTGCCTGTATACATGTAAAAGAAATTAGAAAAAGAATGTATCATTCATGAATTTTTTAAGTTGAATAATATTTTTTAATATGTTTAAAAGTTAATTTATCTTTGGATTATATTACTTGCATGACTAGAATGAGTCAGTATTTAGCTATTCCGGTTTTTCATTTATAGTTATAGCACTAAAAAAAAATCTTATTTTTAAATGTAAGTAGATGAGAATGAGTTTTGTTAGTAAAATTTATGATATATTAAGTAATATATTTTGCATCTGATAATTAGAATAACATTAACATCAGAGAAGGAGAACTTGATTTAATAAAGCTGGTTTTCTGATGTTTAGGGTACTGTATCATAGGTGATTTTTTTTAATATTTTATTTTACATTCCTTATATATTAGTTTAGGTCCTACTTTTTTAACAGCATGAAAAAGAATAATGAGAAAAACAGAAAGACAAATAGGAAGAGAAATAGAAAACATATCAAGTCTAGGGATGGATTCAGGTTTTGTTGGTCTAAAGCTTATATATTATGAGATGCAGACCTCTTTTTGAAAAGAATACATTGTAAATTTAAAAAATTAGGTGGAAAAGTAAATACTTATTTAATATTAGAATAAAATTATGACAAATTATACATTTTAAAGGATAAATTCCACAAACATCATGTAACTTAGAAAAGAATAAGAATTAATAACAATATTAATTCATATCTCTATAACAATTTTTCTACACTTATTGGCTCAATACTTTTAATCATCTCTTCAAATGACAATTCATTTTGATATCATTTTCCATGGGAAAATAGACAATCAAGTGTTTTCCTCAATATAGTTGATACATTTTATTACTGATAGTTTAGAAGAGCTACTTTTTGTTTCATCATTATTGGCAGTTATTGGTTAAGCCACATCATTTTCTCTCAGTTTCTTTCTCAGGAGGTGCTTCTCGCCAAGGCAAGACTTAAGAGTCTCCACTCCTTTGACTGGCCAGGCTATAGCTATGGCGTGGGGGCTCAGCACCAGGGCCAGCTCCACCAGGTCCTCCCTGCCCCCCTTTCTCACCTACCCCAGTGAGTGTGTTGCTCTGCTATGACTCCCTCAGGAGTAACTCATTATTTGGTAATAATGAGAGTATGAAGAGTAGGGTAGTCAAACAACCACAGTTCATCACTGCAACTGTCCCATGCTATTGAATTTGGAACATCCCCTAAAGGGTGAAACTATGCCTTTACTAATGCCATGCCTCACCCTTACTAGACATTCATACAAGACAGGAAAAGACAATGGCCTAGGAAAGGTTTCCAAGAGCCTTCTCCAATACCAATACTCTGACTGTTCCTTTGAAGATTGTTTATCCCGAGTGATGCATTCTGGAATATTTGGGATGAATAAGAGGTGTTTATTTTGAAAAGTTGGGAAATAGTGACTATCAAAGAGAATTTGAGAAGGGGAAAAGGAGAAACAGCATTTATATAAATTCTCTAATTGCTGATTATATTATTCTCTGAGGCTCTATTGTTCTCTGATTTGAGCCAACATCGATATAATTACTTCCATTATTCAAATCTTCTGTAGCTTTTCTAATATTTTATGTGCTTAACCTATCATCAGTTTTGTGATACATGTTGAAATATTCCATTGTGATTGTAGATTTATCAGTTTCTCCCTATAGTTCTATCCACTTTTGCTTTGTAAATATTGAGTACATTTTATAGGCATATACAAGTTTAATGTTATTGTTATACATTTTTAGTCAGTTGAATCTTATTCCAGCTTTTATCCAATTATATTGTAATTACTAGTTTATTTGTCTGTTTTCCATTAGAGCATTGACCTATGAGAAAGGTCAATGTTCGACTCATGAGTAAATACCTGCTACCACTATTATAGCTCAGGCTCTCATTACCTCTTTCATGACTATTAATATAACTTCCTAACCAGACCAGTACTAAACTGCCAATTTCAGCCCCTTGACATTTCCATCAGATTAATCTTTGAGAACAGCTCTGATCTTAACAGTCCTTTTTTAAAACTATAGGTTCCTGCTACTCACGCAATACAGTACAAACTCCATAACTCATCATTCAGATTTCTCAATGACCTGAAATTCACTCATTTTCTCCTCACATACTATGAAACCAATCAGAATTTGACTATATCTGAAATCCTCATTAGCCCTACATAGATCCTACATCCCTTTTGCTTTCCACATACACTATTCAGATCATGGCATAATTTTCCTCCTCATCTCTGCAAGTCCAAATCATTATTTAAAACCAATCTTAAAAGCCTCTTCTGAAAGTTTTTGGTATACTCACGCCAATAAAAATATTTTCTCCTCCTTTTTAATGGTGTTATGAATTGGATGTTGCTGTTCTCCCAAAAATTCATATGTTGAAGGCTCAACACCCAGTGTGACTGTATTTAGAGACAGACCCTGTGAGGAGTGATAAAGGTTAAATGAGGTCATAAGGGTAGAGCTCTAATCTGATAGGGCTGGTGCTCTTATAAGAAGAGAAGAGACCCCAGAGCTCTCTGCCTCCACCATGTGATGACACAGTGAGAAGATAACTGTCTGCAAACAAAGGAAAGATCCCTCACCAGGAATAAAATCAGCTGGCACCTTGATCTTAGACTTCCCGGCCTCCAGAACTGTGAGAAATACATTTCTGTTGTGTAAGCCACCCAGTCTGTAGTAATTTGTTATGACAGCCTGAGCTAATACAAATAACATTATACTACTTTAGGAGTATCCCTTAAGTTTAGATTTGTCTGGAATTTTTGTTGCTCATATGGCACAGATATACCTCAACTATTAATGTCTAATAATTCATAATGAGTCAAAGAATCCAGCAATCTCCAAACCAAAGAAATAATCTCATATGCATGCTTGACAGCCATGTTTGCTTGTCAGGTTTATATTTATTTGGTACCTTGTCATCAAAAACTCGAGTACTTAAAAGGTTGTTTACAAGATATGTGTGATATTTTAAAACCTAAAATTATTCTTTGTTGTGTGATCCTTAAGCTCCGAGACTAAAATGTTTATTTTCATGGTTTGTTATGAAAAATTATGTCTACTTCTTATGTATTTAATACAGAAATTTGAATTTGACTATATTCTTCACTTATGATATATTTGAGTAATATTTCAACTGAAAGTCTCTGACTTCATTGATTTGTTATAATGAACTCAGCCAGCATAAAAATATTGTTTGAATTCTCCTAGAATTAAAAAAAATTACCTATTTCTCTTCTTGCATAGGTTGCACAAATAGAAACAGTGAATGACTATTTAAATAGTCTAATCAGAATTATTTTTAAAAACACAAAGCAGACTCTTTACTTTTTCACTTATACAAATGTGCTTTACATGTATATATCATTTCTTTTTTCCAAACACTTTTATTTATACGTGACTCTCACAGTTACTGCATGCCTGCAATGTCTCATGAACTCTGTTGACACTGAGGGAAAAATCATGAGCAAAATGTAGGAGAGACAGATGAAAATTAATTCCAAAAATTATAGGTGATAGTGCTTACTATGCTCCAAGCCATGTTCTAAGCATTATATATACACTAAATCATTTAAGGCTCACAACAACTCTTAAAATAGGTTGTATTCCCAATTTAAGGAAATTGAGGCACCAAGAATTTAAGACCCAAGATTCCAAGCCAGGCAGTCTTGGCTTGAAAACACTTGCTTTTTATTTATTTACTTATTTTTAAATCCTTGCTTTTAAACACTCAACTCTACTCAATGGCCTCACTAATCACACAAGTAAATGTAAAATTGCTGCTATATTATACATTAATAAAGAGATACACAGAAGCTATTTAAGGCCTCCATAATAGGGAGTTGGAGCTGGTCAGAAAAGTCAAGGAAGGTTCCCTGAAGAAGTCTGCTTTGTATTATTCTAAGAACTAATTTTCTACTTCAAAAGGTAGAGCCAGAAGCAGATTTTTTTCCCCTAGAAGAGAAGGGTATCATGTGCAGATAAAGACTCACAAGCTATGGATAAACTATTATGTCCAGATTTTTGTTATTTCTGATGGTGGGAGGATTGATCTGTTAACCACACTGAAGCCTGTTCATCATAACTTGAAGCAGAAGTCTAAAGGTGAAAATTAAAGCTCTTGATGAGGATGAAAATCCCCAGAAAAATAGCAGAGTAAGAAGACAAGGCCAACATTTAATTGCAATTGACAGGAGATGAACCTAAAAAAATTTAAAGAGAAAAAGAAGAGCTTTGGAGGAGAAACGAGAGAGAGAGAGAAGGAATGAAAGAAAGTGAAAGAGAGAAAAAAAGGAAATAAGAAAGAATTATAACAATAAATAAGAATAATAAATAAATATATATAATATAATAATATATAAATATAATAATAAATAAGAAACAATCTGAGGTAAAAGAAAAATCAGGAGACTTTTGTCAATAGAGGCAAGAGAAAAATATGACAGAAGAGGCTAACAACATCAGATTCTACTGAGCTATCAGTCAGATAAAAAATGAGATTTAATATCATGAAAGTCATTGGTGACTCAACAGGAGCCATGGGAATAGAGCAATGATTCTCAATTTTGCTTCACAGGGATCATTTGGTAATGTCTGAGGACATTTTTGGTTGTTACAGCTGCAGAGAGAGGGCTGTTACTGGCATCTAGTGAATAAAGTGGAGAAGGAAATGGCAACCCACTCCAGTGTTCTTGCCTGGAGAATCCCAGGGATGGGGGACCCTGGTGGGCTGCCGTCTATGGGGTCGCACAGAGTCGGACACGACTGAAGTGACTTAGCTGCAGCAGCAGCAGCAGTGAATAAAGACCAGTACTGAGCTATCAGTCAGATAAAAAATGAGATTTAATATCATGAAAGTCATTGGTGACTCAACAGGAGCCATGGGAATAGAGCAATGATTCTCAATTTTGCTTCACAGGGATCATTTGGTAATGTCTGAGGACATTTTTGGTTGTTACAGCTGCAGAGAGAGGGCTGTTACTGGCATCTAGTGAATAAAGTGGAGAAGGAAATGGCAACCCACTCCAGTGTTCTTGCCTGGAGAATCCCAGGGATGGGGGACCCTGGTGGGCTGCCGTCTATGGGGTCGCACAGAGTCGGACACGACTGAAGTGACTTAGCTGCAGCAGCAGCAGCAGTGAATAAAGACCAGAGATGCTGCTAAACATCATAAAATGTATAGGATGGTATTGCAAACATAAAATATTGGCCTAACATGCCAATGGTGCCATGGTTAAGAAATCCTGAAGATAGAGCAATGTAGGCAGAAGCTGGCTTGGAAAAGATTTAGAAATGGCCAGGGGGAAAGAAATAGAAACAGTATGTAGAAACAATTTTTCAAAAATTTGAACAGAGGAAATAGGGCAGAATCTAGAAGGGAGTGAAGAAATTAACTGAAAATTTTCTTCTCTCTCCCTCCTTTCCTCTTCTTCTTTCTTTTCATTGGGAGACACTTGATCCTGTTTTCAAAAGCTCCAATTAAAGAAAGTGAAAGTGAAAATCGCTCAGTCGTGTCTATTTGCGACCCTATGGACAGTATAGTCCATGGGATTCTCCAGGCCAGAATACTGGAGTGGGTAGCCTTTCCCTTCTCCAGGGGATCTTCTCAACCCAGGGATTAAACCCAGGTCTCTCACAGTGCAGGCAGATTCTTTACTAGCTGAGCCATCAGGGAAGCCTTGAATATTAAGATAAAAGATAATTCATAACTTCAGGTACCTTAGAAGGTGGGAATGGGTAAAATAAAAGCACCAGAGGAGGAGTTAGCCTTAGGAAAAGTAATTGCCCCTATACTGTAACGGAAGGAAACTAAAATAGTATGGACAGATAATGGGACAGGTGATGGAGTTCTTTTAAGGGCTTCTACTTTCTCTGTGGTGGTTTAGTCGCTAAGTCGTGTCCAATTTTTGTGACCCCATGGACCGTTGCCCACCAGGCTCCTCCATCCACGGGATTTCCCAGGGATCAAACCCAGGTCTCCTGCACTGCAGGTGGTCTCCTGCACTGCAGGCAGATTCTTTACTAACTGAGCCACCAGGGAAGGATGCTTTATTTTAGTTGTGCTATTGTTGCTGTTATCCAGGCTAAAATACTGGAATGGGTAACCATTTCCTTCTCCAGGGGATCATCCCAATCCAGGGATGAACCCAGGTATCCCACACTGCAGGCAGATTCTTTTCCATCTGAGCCACCAGGGAACTCTCCCAAAACAGGGTATGCAAAACAAAGCTTTGATTATCACCAGTAAATGAGCTATGTAAGATAGGTCCTCTGAGGTTCACCAGAACTCTGGACGAATTTTACATGATCATATTTAAGAATAAGCTTTATTGAGGAAACTTAAGGGGTCAACAATAAGAAAAGTCACAAGTCCTTTGATTTTCCCATTTTCCCCATGAAGACGTACAAAGGGCCCTTGGCCATCTCATGGACACTCGGTCCAGTACTCCAGGGCAAAGTCCCCAAGTGCCCTGTTGCTCTCATTTCTTACAGGGCAAGCATGACAGCAACCATAATGGGAAGAGATAAGTACACAACTTAAATGTCAGGCAATCCGGATTGCATGTCAGCTATTTAGAGAAAGTAACTGTGAAAACAGCTGCCCAGCACCTGAGGACCATAGAGACCATAGAAAGCTGTAGTTCCTCCGAGAGCCTAAAACAATTTCATCAGTCTTACAGGAAGCTAAGTTCAAGTGTGACTTTTCCCACTGGGTAAAGGGTTATTCCTGGAACCAGGTAGTCCAGGGGTTCAGTAACCAAGAATGAGTTCTTGGGGTTACTTTTAGAGAATCCTGCCCCTTATGCCGTGAAATTCTATACATTATTCAACAAATGACATTTACAATAGCTTGTACACATATTTTAGTGGACTTCTCTTACTTTATTCTTCATCCTGTGTGGTTTTTAGAGAAAAGGAAGAAACAGAGGATATGGTTTCAAAGTGAAGAGAGGTCTCATGAAATAAACCATAATGTTCCCAGCACTTGCCCACTAAAAATATTTAAGGGTAATTTACAGAGAATATTTCTAAATGTGATTCCTGATACATATATAAAAATAACATACACATAAAGACCTAAATTTCATAATGGCAACATGTAGCATGAGGGTTTTTTCCTTTTATAACAAAGATGGATAAAAAGAAAACAAAGGTTAAGAGAACAGAGCAGAAAATGTACAATAAAGATTTTCCCTTAATTGGTTTACAGAGTTCTAGAACAAAATAATAGAATGTTTATTACTAAGATACAGAAAGTATAGCTTTTGTTGAGAAAGATGACATTTCTGAGGCCCAACATGTCTATAATATGAAAAGTTAAAACAAAAAGTTGAATGCAGCAGAGTAAGTTATCAAGTAGTCTTTTTGGTGGTTTTATTTTATTTTACTCTAAAGTTACATAAAACTATGCATTATTGAAATTAGTGGCAACTCATCTTTCTGATTGAATTCGGCAGTAAGCAAAACCTGAGTACCTTGATGTTATTGAGAGATGCCATGAGAAAAAGCTTTCAAGTCCCCTGGAAGCTAGAAGTGATGCTCTTTTTCTCCAAAAACAAAAATCATCAAGTAAAAAGAGATGAAAAATATGGGGAGTGCAAAGGAAGAAAAGTTTCCCTTTGACAAAATAAAGACAAGACAGCTTAGGGCACACAAAGTCACAGGTTTGGGAAGTTTTAAAACATCCAAATGAAATGGCTAGCTGATGGCCTACAGATTCTAGAAGAGCAGAAAATAGAGAGTCCCTAAAACCAGAGGTTTAGGAAAGGCATGACCTTGAGCCACAAAAGCACAACTAGTACTTCTTAAACTTGAATGTGCTTACAAATCACCTAGAGATCTTGATAAAATGAACTCTAATTAATAGGCCTAGCGTTAGGCTTGAGATTCTGCTTTTCTAATAAGCTCCCAAGTAATGCCAATGCAATTGGTCCCTGGATCACACATTGAAAATAGCAAAGTGTCACACTAATGATACCCAACTTAATCTAACATCCCAGGAACCCAAATAGAAGCTTTCCACATAGTCATTCATCCACAGAAATGTATAGACTTTCACAAGACCAGAAAATTAGTCACATGGGAAAACAAGAATCTGTTAACTTTATATGAGTTACTGAATTATTTTTGCTTTATGCTAATCAAATTTATTAACATAAAACTGTCATAAGAATACTATGCTATTTTCAGATAATCCCATGCTGCTGCTGCTGCTGCTAAGTCGCTTCAGTCGTGTCCGACTCTGTGCGACCCCATAGACGGTAGCCCACCAGGCTCCCCCATCCCTGGGATTCTCCAGGCAAGAACACTGGAGTGGGTTAGATAATCCCATACTTACTGATAAAGCAGTATGTACTCACTGTCAGCATTCCATGAAAATACACATGGGAATTACTATAAAAGGCAGTGGCACTCATTTTACATGGAAACTTCACAGGCTTAAATGTGAGCACAGCACTTCACTCAGCTCTCAGGTAAAGCACATGCCTTCTAAGTTGTCACTGCCTACTTGAGCTTTGTCCAGCAAGGAGGACGAAGACATTTGAACAGTAGATTGAGCCCTGCAAATGAGAACGCCTGGAATATGTTTCAGTTCAGTCAGTTCAATCGCTCAGTCATGTCCAACTCAGCAACCCCATGGATGGCAGCATGCCAGACCTCCCTGTCCATCACCAACTCCTGGAGTTTACTCAAACTCATGTCCATTGAGTCGGTGATACCATCCAACCATCTCATCCTCTGTCCCTTCTCTCGCCTTGAATCTTTCCCAGCATCAGGGTCTTTTCCAATGAGTCAGTTCTTTGCATCAGGTGGGCAAAGTATTGGGGTTTCAGCATGAGTCCTTTCAATGAATATTCAGGACTGATTTTCTTTAGGATGGACTGGTTGGATCTCCTTGCAGTCCAAGGGACTCTCAAGAGTCTTCTCCAACACCACAGTTCAAAAGCATCAATTCCTCAGCACTCAGCTTTCTCTATAGTTCAACTCTCACATCCATCCATGACTACTGGAAAAACCATAGCTTTGACTATGCCAACCATACTTTGCTGGCAAAGTAATGTCTCGGCTTTTTTAATATGTTGTCTAAGTTGGTCATAGCTTTTCTTCCAAAGAGCAAGTGTCTTTTAATTTCATGGCTGCAATCACCATCTGCAGTGATTTTGGAGCCCCCCAAAATAAAGTCTGTCACTGTTTCCATTGTTTCCCCACTATTTGCCATGAAGTGATGGGACCAGATGCCATGATCTTAGTTTTCTGAATGTTGAGTTTTAAGCCAACTTTTGGCTTTCACTTTCATCAAGAGGCTCTTCAGTTCTTCTTCGATTCCTACTGTAAGGGTGGTGTCATCTACATATCTGAGGTTATTGATATTTATCCCAGAAATCTTGATTCCAGCTTGTGCTTCATCCAGCCTGGCATTTCTCATGATGTACTCTGCATATAAGTTAAATAAGCAGGATGACAATATACAGCCTTGATGGACTCCTTTCCTGATTTGGAACCAGTCTGTTGTTCCATGTCCAGTTCTAACTGTTGCTTCTTGACCTGCATACAGATTTCTCAGGAGGCAGGTCAGGTTGTCTGGTATTCCCATCTCTTAAAGAATTTTCCACAGTTTGTTGTGATCCACACAGTCGAAGGCTTTGGTGTAGTCAATAAAGCAGAAGTAGATGTTTTTCTGGAACTCTCTTGCTTTTTCGATGATCCAACGAATGTTGGCAATTTGATCTCTGGTTCCTCTGCCTTTTCCAGGTCCAGCTTGAACATCTAAAAATATTGTGGTCTTCCCTGTTAGCTCAGCTGGTCAAGAAACTGCCTGCAATACAAAGACCCAGGTTCAATCTCTGAGTCAGGAAGATCCTCTAGAGAAGAGATAGGCTAGCCACTCCAGTATTCTTGGGCTTCTCTGGTGGCTCAGACAGTAAAGAACAACGCTGGACATCTGGGTTCAATCCCTGGGTTAGGAAGATCCTCTGGAGGAGGGCAAAGATCCCCTGGAGGAGGGCATGGCAACCCACTCCAGCATTCTTCCCAGGAAAATATCCATGGACAGAGGAGCCTGGCAGGCTAGAGTTCATGGGTTTGCAAAGATTCAGATATGACTGAGCGACAAAGCGTGCATACACACACACACACACACATTTTTTATATATTTCTTTATTTTCAAACCTAAAGCAGTTACATTTTATTATCCATTTTTCTTCCAGTTTTATTGAGATATAACATAAAGACTGTATAAGTTTAAGTTGTGCAACATAGTGATTTGATTTGCATGCATCATGAAATAATAGCCCCAATAAGTTTAGTGTGCATCTGTCATTCTATATAGATGCGAAAGAAAAACACTTTTCACCGTAATGAGATCTCTTAGGATTTACTCTCTTAACTTTCTTCCCTCTCCCAACACCTCCTCCACCCTACTCCTCTGATAACCACAAATCCAATCTTTTTCCATATGGATTTGCTTGTTTGTTTGTTTTCAGAGTATAACTGATCTACAGTGCTATATTCTTGGTGCACAACAGTGATTCTCATATTTTTTACATTTTTCTTTTGTATTGGGGTATAGCTGATTAACAGTGTTGTAATAGTTTCAGGTGAACAGCAAAAGGACTCAGTCATATACATATATGTTATAAAGTTTACTATGCTTAAATCTCTACCTAAATTCTTTCCAGTAAAACATTAAAAAAATAGTTTCTTGTCTTACATTAGGCAAAACACTCTCTGACATAAATCACAGCAGGATCCTCTATGATCCACCTCCCAGAACACTGGAAATAAAAGCAAAAATAAACAAATGGGATCTAATTAAAATTAAAAGCTTCTGCACAACAAAGGAAACTATAAGCAAGGTGAAAAGACAGCCTTCTGAATGGGAGAAAATAATAGCAAATGAAACAACTGACAAACAACTAATCTCAAAAATATACAAGCAGCTTATGCAGCTCAACTCCAGAAAAATAAATGACCCAATCAAAAAATGGGCCAAAGAACTAAATAGACACTTCTCCAAAGAAGACATACGAATGGCTAACAAACACATGAAAAGATGCTCAACATCACTCATTATCAGAGAAATGCAAATCAAAACCACAATGAGGTACCATTTCACACCAGTCAGAATGGCTGCGATTTCAAAAATATACAAGCAGCTTATGCAGCTCAATTCCAGAAAAATAAATGACCCAATCAAAAAATGGGCCAAAGAACTAATTAGAAATTCTTAAGTAACTTTGGAGTTGGGATGGAGATTGGATGTCAAAAATGCAGTAGAGATTGGACAAGGGCTGTTAAAGCTTGTCCAATCTTTGACAAGCCCCAGGGGCTACCCTGGCCTGAGAACAGTTGAATTCATGTATAGAGAGTGTTGGGCTAGGGTCTGGTCTACACAGGAAATAGTCAAGCTCTTTAGGAGAGCTTCCTGTACAGAGGACACTTCCACTAACTGCAGCCGTGACAGAGTTTTGTAGGTCTCCCTGGAATGCTGTCAGTCTGATATCACCTCAGATATCATCAGTATAGGAAGTAGCTCAACCACTCACTCTGCAGTCTAGACCAGTAAAGCTCAAACAATTCCATAAGCATCTCTAGTGTCATTGCCTCCAACCACCCATGTCATCTATCATCTCAGGTATCATTTTAGAGAGAAGTAAAGGGATGCGGAGAAAAACATGGCAGATTCAGCATTTGTCTGAAAGACTCTGAGTCAGCAAAGTGTGACTAAATCAGAGGCAGCAAAGTGGTTAGAATTCCTCCCACCCTAACATTATATAGGAGATGAAGTAGGTACAAGAGAAAGGTTAGATTCGTAATTGGCTCTGATGGTTTGCTGGATAATTTCTGAAATCTCCACATTTGCTTGGGCAGCTATGTAAGTCTGTGACTGAATTTTTAGCTCTTGAATTTTAACTATTAGGGCTAAGCCAGACACAAAATGTAAAGAACAGCTCTCTGAGCTTCCTCTCTGATTGCTAGGCTTTCTCTTTTGATGCACTGCCTTCTGCTTCACATATCCAGCTTTCGTAATATAAAATTTAAAATTCTAATTTATTCTCTCCTTATCAGGGAGAGGGTGATGAGGTGTGAGACTAACTTAATGCAACTCTCACAGTGCTTTAAAGCACTTCTGATTCCTTAGCTCAGCTGGACCCACTTTCTCATCCGTGGTGATTTTACTCCTTCTCTCAGTCAAGTTTCCTCTACTGTTCCCTGTGCACATTAGAATCCAGATTATGAACATGGATCAAGGTGCATCTCCATTCACATAAGATGATGCTTTTGCCTTCTGTTTAAATATTCCTTAACATTTTAGTAACACTTAACATTTATGAAAATGTTACTTATTTTCACAAATAACATTTATGAAATATATGAAATAAATAATATTTATGAAAAATAGCCAAAGGAGCTACATGCTGAAATTACAGAGACTACCACTAGGGTTCTATTAGGAATATGGGTCTGGTCCCAGTCAAGTCAGTCTGTTACTGTTTTCTTTTGGCCTGATCTCACTTTCTTTGGGGCTTCCCTTGTGGCTCAGATGGTAAAGAATTGGCCTGCAATGTGGGAGACCTGGGTTCGATCCCAGGGCAGGGAAGATCCCCTGGAGAAGGGAAAGTCTACCCACTCCAGTATTTTGGCCTGGAGAATTCTGTTGACCCTGTAGTCCATGGGGTTGCAAAGAGTCAGAGTGACTTTCACTTTCTTTCACCTCCTTTTGTCAACAATAGGAAGTCACGTTGTTTTCCAAGCCAATGGAAAACTAACCCTGAGAAATCTGAAGTGAGGTCAATTGATAAAAGCAGATGTTAGGAGTAAAATAGTGCAGACCAGAAACTACCTAGGGAAGACACTTCCAACGTGGGGAAGCCCCTATTACACGCCTGTGAGACTTAATATGGAACACTGCAGTGACCAGGTGTTCCTTCAATGAAGTCTCCATTCTAGACACATGTATTTCCCAGCACTTTGATTGAGTTTCCTGGCAAGCATTCATGCAAGTAAATATATTGAGATTACTTTCATTGATATGAAAGACTATGGGGAGACCCGCTAATGGTAGGGTATTACCTTCTGATAACCGCACTATTTACACTTATCATCCAGAAAGGCAGAGAACCAGACTGTTCCATTAAGCTGTCAATCAGAACTTATGAAGAAGCACAGATTGTATGTTACAGTTTAAATGTAACAAGGCATGAAAATTATAGGATTTTGAGGATGCTAGTCATTCTCTTCCTCCAAAAAGTATACTCAGGAAATTATCTTTCTTTTTCTGAATTCTTGAATATTTAGGCTCCCACAGGCTCTTCATTGTTGTGCTTCTGCAGTCATGTCTCCAAAAAAAGAGATATAGCTTAATCTCTTACATTTCTATAGCACTTTACAGTTTATGGGGGCACTTTCCTGTCCCACACACCTGCTTTCCAAATGATATTCTCTGCAAAATATTTCCTCATCTCAGAACCACAAATTCTAAAAATGTTTCTTAGCAGTCTATTAGTTAGCTTTCAGAATAACAAATCAAATTTGCAATTCTTATAATGTTGCAACAACATTGTGAATGTTTTTAGTGCATATTTGTATGACTTTGAAAAGAGCTGGAGTATTTTAAGTATCACTGTTAACTACCAAGTTTTGGAGAAAAACAAGTTAATGGAGCAATCGGTTTTATTTGGTATAATAAGGCATTTCTGTCTTTCATTATTTATAATTTTATTGGGAAAACATGTGCTAATGCAAAAAATTTTCATAAATGAATAAAACATAAGGCAGAGTAGTAATTAATATAAAAGGATTCAACAGCACATAAAGGTGGTTAATATATTTGCCTCTTCATATATCAATGCCAGTTATACTTCCTTAGAAGACACTAAAAATTGAAAATCAAGCAAGCTCATTAATTAGTCTTATTCTCAGTTAACTTGAAGTTTTGCTTAAAAAAGGAAATCAGGTTGACTGGGAGCAAGAATGGATAGTTCAGATAAAAAAAATCAAGAGGGAAAAGTATACAGGAAGGAAAGTGGAAATGTGTCAACTTGCTTAGCAGCAAACCAGTATCTGTTAATAATTCCAAGGGGAATAATCTCTCCTATCTTGTCACTGAACACAGTGGATGTTTGAGAGGAAGAGGTTGTAGGATCTGCAGAAAGTCTGATAGAAAATAAAGTGAATACCTGGTGTGAGAGAGAGGGAAGGAAAATGAGAAGAGTCTTCAGAGCTAATGTTCTTGGTATTTGTATAGGCGTTTTAATGAGATTCTTTTGGATGTATGGAAACAAGACTTACTGGTTTCTTCGAGAGGCAGATGCAGATATTGTTCAAAAAGGGACAAAGTTCCCATGGGAAGGACAAGAAATACAGATGAACCAGAAAATCACCATAGCTGGGTCTGGGGTCAGGTCTTCTTGGTGGACCTCATCACAGAAGTATATGGATATCATCACGCTGATGGTTCATCCCACATGATGTTGTCTAGCTGTGATCACACTGTTAATATGCCTTTTCTTCCCCACTCCCCATCAGTCTTGATGTTTTTCTCTAGCTCGTAGCTTTATTTTGTTCTAGTTACAGTTTCTTCATAGACACATACTTTGCACATTTTGTGAGAAGCCATTTTTCAGTTCTCTTCCACAAACTGCCCAATTAGCTGGCTGGACCAACTCATACCACCTTTGGCCGGAACAACTGTGACTTGGAGAAAGAGTGAGGACACGTGGCTGTCTTGGCCTGGCTCTCCAGCGAGGGCTCTGGGTAGGGTGGTGTTCCTTAGAAGGGCTGTTGGCATTGTGTATAGCAAGATTCCCTGGTGGCTCAGAGGGTAAAGGGTCTGCCTGCAATGCAGGAGACCCAGGTTTGATCGCTGGGTCTGGAAGATCCCCTGAAGAAGGAAATGGCACCCCACTCCAGTACTATTGCCTGGAAAATCCCATGGACAGAGGAGCCTTGTAGGCTACAGTCTATGGGGTCACAAAGAGTTGGACACGACTGAGTGACTTCACAATCAATCAATCAATCAATAGCAAGATGAACAAATCTGAAAAAAGGGCATATCTGAAAATACCGTTGGCTTTCTTACTTGCCTGTGATTTATGAACTTCTGCTCATATCTCTGGTAGTGTTTTTTTGAGCTTTATTTCTTAATACTCTTCAGTTCAAAGACTAGGAAATACTATATGCCTGTTTGTATCAAGAAGTTGGAAATATAAGAAAGAGCTCATATGATGAATGAATGTTTGTCCACTGTCTTTTATGACCAATGCATTTTCTTGGCAAAACTCTATTAGTCTTTGCCCTGCTTCATTCCACATTCCAAGGCCAAATTTGCCTGTTACTCCAGGTGTTTCTTGACTTCCTACTTTTGCATTCCAGCCCCCTATAATGAAAAGGACATAATTTTTGGGTATTAGTTCTAAAAGGTCTTGTAGGTCTTCATAAAACCATTCAAATTCAACTTCTTCAGCATTACTGGTTGGGGCATAGATTTGGATAATTGTGATATTGAATGGTTTGCCTTGGAGATGAACACAGATCATTCTGTCATTTTTGAGATTGCATCCAAGTACTGCATTTCGGACTCTTTTGTTGACCATGATGGCTACGCCATTTCTTCTGAGGGATTCCTGCCTACAGTAGTAGATATAATAGTCATCTGAGTTAAATTCACCCATTCCAGTCCATTTTAGTTCGCTGATTCCTAGAATGTCAACGTTCACCCTTGCCATCTCTTGTTTGACCACTTCCAATTTGCCTTGATTCATGGACCTGACATTCCAGGTTCCTATGCAATACTGCTCTTTACAGCATTGGATCTTGCTTCTATCACCAGTCACATCCATAACTGGGTATTGTTTTTGCTTTGGCTCTATCCCTTCATTCTGTCTGGAGTTATTTTGCCACTGATCTCCAGTAACATATTGGGTACGTACCAACCTGGGGAGTTTCTCTTATGGTACCCTATCATTTTGCCTTTTCATACTGTTCATGGGGTTCTCAAGGCAAGAATACTGAAGTGGCTTGCCATTCCCTTCTTCAGTGGACCACATTCTGTCAGACCTCTCCACCATGACCC